>CM053596.1:252544287-252562554 GCA_028646575.1 Pseudocheirus occidentalis
AGATCCAGGCCGCTCAACACAAGAGTACTTGGCCCTGATGAATTATCTCAACCCCCCCCCTGCAGGGTCCATAAGCCAGGGTCTCTGAAGCAGCCCAGTGGGGGCAGCCGCTGGTTATAGAAGTTCCGGCCCTTCCCCCACTGCTTCCTTGCCCTGGGGGCAGATTGGCCAAACTGCTTTTCCTCCCCCGAAATTAGTTTGAAAGCTTCACTCACTTTCACTGACCTTTCTTAATCCTTATTGTTTCTGATTTAACAGATGTGAAGATGGCTGTAGATCTGTTCTGCAGGGTAGACTCATGCTGCTATGTCTTGGGAGGTTCGGCTCCTTCCGGCCGCCCTGGGGCCTGGCCTGGCCAGTTTCTGTTTCAGGCTGGGCTGGCCTTGGCTCCTTTCCTGTGGTGATGAGCCCCTGCTGCCGAGCTGCCTTCAGTGAGAGAAGTGTTTTCTGTATTTTTGTGAGTTTGAGAGCCCTAGCATTAGTCTGGGCTCATATTTTATAAGTATTTAGGGTGGCTGTGTGGGAGCTGTGAGACCTTGCTGCTTCTAAGCCACCATCTTGGCTCCACCCCCCAAAAATCTAATTTTTAACTAGCATAAGTTTAAAATATCTTTAACGCAAACCCAGGTCATAAGAATAAGAAAATAAGCTGACAAATGTTCCCTGAACTTATCTTTTTGAGTTGCCAGAGTCTATGACATCATAATTTTTAAGGCAACAGAACTGTAAGTATGTAAACGGATTCAGAGAGAATAAACTTTTTTATTTTAGATTAGATTATTATTTTACTAACCAAAACAAAAATATTTCTTATTCTAGGGCTTTATTTGTGGCTCTAAGAATTAGAAAAGTTTTAGCCTCATGGTCATAACAACCTAAAAAGAATGGCCTTGGAGACATACTGGCACGTAACCCTGGGCCAGTCACGTAACCCTGGGCCAGTCACATAACATTGTGGGACTTCTTCAGGAAACACTCTTAAGTCTCCAAACTGCACTGTACATGCCAGTCTTCAATGACAGAGGGAGTTACCATACTGAGAGTTCCCTAGACTAATGAAATCATAGTCCAATCCCCTGCACCCTACAAACTGGAGAGATTGATGCTATATGTGAGAATTTGCCCATCTGTATTTGGAGTGCTATTAAATTTAAGAATAGTTTTTAAAATCACCAGAAAGAATTTAGTCTTTTAGGGGTATCTGTGCAGTTTTTAAACTGTGAATATGTTTTATGAGGAAAGGGCTTTGCAAAGGTTAAGCCTCAGCCAAATAACTGTTGAAAATTCCAAATCGGTAGAGTTCACATCAGGTTTTCCTTCATGTTCAAGGCTATATTCAGTGCACATATTCTGACTTGTAACAGAAATAAGTCTACCTCATACAAGCCACGAGATTTTTTAAATTTTCTATTTACTGCCATTTAATTAGCCACCGTCCACTACACTTGAATAACACTTCTGAATAAGATCAAATTTTCAAGACTTTAACTCTAAAATGTAATGTCTCAAATGAAAAACATGAAAAATAAATAATATTCCTGAATAACTCCCAAGTTCCCCATAACAGTATGTAAATACCTATGCTTGCAACTTCACAGTAGGAATCTAAGTACTATACACAACAAATCTGGGTGGTGTTTTCTGATATCTGTCATCCAGAGAGTTTTTTGGAAACATAAACTGGATCAATTAAAAAGCCGATCTCTGCTTGCCACGAGGGCCATGGCAAACGCTAAGACGGCAATTATACAACCAGAGGCATTGGGTGTTATTTTGTGTGAATCGCCTGGTACAGTCTGCATTACATTAAATGGTACATTTTTAGTGTTCTGTAAAATTACTTTGAGACTGAATTATTATAGGACACAAAATGGGGGAGTGCTGTGTTGGCTTGAACTGTTTCGGTTTCAAGTTTCCAGTAGAACACAGACTGAACTCAAGGATGGTCAGTTTGGGGGCTTTTCCTGATGCCTCAAGTCATGAGCACTTTCTAGCCCCTGACATTTCACACTTTGCATTTTTGTAGTTTGCACACATTTTTTGCACATGTATGGCATCTTCCCAGTAAAATGAACCCCCTTTGTGTAAGGGCTGCCATCTTTGTCCGTCTCCCTAGTACCCGTCTCCCTCACCACTACCAACAACCACTTCTAACCAACTGGCAAATAAACAGTCCTGAGAAGTAGCAGCACCTCCCAAACCACCAGTCCAGCTCATCTAGAGAAGCACCCAAAAGAGAGGAAGGGCCAGTCATCCCCACCGACTGCCCAATGACTGCCACACAGGGCGGGCAAGCCAGGCTGGCTGAAAAAGCAGGCTAGCTGGGGGAAGAGACAAGAGGCAGCATGGACCTGGCAAGTCAAGCCACTACGACACCCTGACCACCATCTGCCTTCAGACCCCCGGTGGAAACAGCCCCAAAAGAAGAGGAAGTTCTTGCCACCAAAGTCCTTGGCACTGTGGGATGGGATTGTCCGTGTGTATGTGTCATATCCCCCTAACAGACTGCAACCCTGACTGTGTATCTCCCCCAGCATTCGGCACGGCACTAGGCACACAAGTGGGTATATAATAAATATGTAATGAATTAGTGAACTGAACCTGGTATAAAAACTAGGGCAGGGTCCAGAAAGAATGCTTTAGAGGATCGGATTAATGGAATTCCCCAGGAAGGGCAAGGGAGGTTTTTTCAAGGGCAGTGCTTCCTTCATCTGGTGAGCCAAGAGAGCAGGGGGCAAAACTTCTAAGCAGCCAGAGACAAAGAAGCTTTGAAAAGGAAGAAGAAACAGCACAGACAATAAGTCAAAATGGCCTAGGGAAGAGTCTGGGGGAGAGCCAAACAGAGACAAGCATGAAGGTTCAATGGGGAGTCTTGTCCCCAGAGACAAATCTCACAAGCAGACTCCAGAAGGACTGTTGTTGTTCAGTCATGTCTGACTCTATAAGCCCATTTGAGTTGTTTTGTTTCTTTTTGGAGGGGAGAGAGCAGGATAATGGGGGTTAAGTGACTTGCCCAAGGTCACACAAGTAGTAAGCTTTAAGTGTTTGAGGCCAGATTTGAATTCAGGTCCTCTTGACTCCAAGGCCAGCACTCTATTCACCGCGCCACCCAGCCGCCCCCTGTTTGGATTTTCTTGGCAAAGATACTAGAGTGGTTTTGCCATTTCCTTCACCAGCTCATTTTATAGAGGAAGAACTGAGAGAAACAGGGTTAAGTGACTTGTCCAGGATGGCACAGCTGGTAAGGTCTGAGGCTAGATTTGAATTCAGGAAAAATAGTCTTCCTGACTTCAGGTACACACTGAGTCACCTAGCGGCAACATCTCTGCTGCCTCTGATCAGTCTTGGGGAAGGAGCCTCCAACCACACAGGATTAGGGGCAGGCCACCTCTAGGGACAAGAAATAAAAAGAGCAAATCAGTAAAAGTCCGGGCATTGTCACTTGCTGGGCAAACGATCTAAAACAAATTACTTCACGTGTGAATCTCAGCTTTCTCCTCTGTAAAATCAGAGGATTGGACTAAGATCTCTAAGGGACGGTCTGACTTTTTCATGAGTTCATGACTGACAATGAGACTGACCAACTCCAAAAATTTTTAAGATGCCATTTAGTTTTCTGTAATAACTGTCACTTTTTTTCTATTGCTTAGCATTTAAAAGTCTGCGACTAGCGGTAAAACCCTTAAATCTACAGGGATCCTTAACTAGTGGTAAAACCCTTAAATCTACAGGGATCCTTAACAATTTTTTGTCACAGACGCCTTCATCTGGCAAAGCCTATAGAGCCCTTTGTTGAATAACGTTTCTAAATGAACAAATTAAAATATACAAGATTCTGAAGGAAACCAATCATAAGGTAATACAATTATCAAAATACTTTTTAAAAATTCACGGACTCCAGCTTAAGAACTGCTACCCAAGGAGAAATTAAAGCATGGCTATGTGCTTATTTCAGAGACAGCAGGGTGGGAAGATTGAAGACCAACGTTCCCCTCCTGGGGGGAGCTCAAAGGCCATGGGCACGGCCATGGACACACACACACACACACACACACACACACACACCACACCACACCACACCACACCACACCACCACCACCTCCCATCCCTGCCTCCGCCCCTACCCCACCCCAGGAGGAAAGATAGATTGGTGGCAGTTCATTCCAAGGACAGTCAGTTGAGTGACCCTATGTCACTGACAGAAGAAAACTGGGCTAATCACGTTGAATCTGCAAAAAGCCAACCAAAGAATGCCAAACCCTAAGGGGCTTAGAAATCACCTATTTCAGCTCCCTTACTTTACACATCTGGGAACAGAGGCTCCAAAAGGAGACTAAGTAAAAAGCTCTTGGTATCAGCTCAGGTTGCTGGGCACTGATCACAGATTCATCCAGACATAAGAAGCGTGTACCCAGTGGCACATGCAATAATAAGGAAGACTGAGGCCAGACTTGTCATGATCCACTTTTATGATACTGTGCATTTATTCTCCCCAGAAGTAACAGCACTAGGACAAGTTCCAAAAGGCAACAGAGTGCTTTCATGTAAACGGGACCTGGTCAGCTGACAAAACGAAATGTCTACCAGTTGTGTAGTTTTCTTTGACATTCATTAAAAGGCTGCACCAAAATCCTTAAAAAGGAGAACAGGAAAAGAACAATGAAGAGCATCTCCAACCTAAGCTGCCTGTGCCCAGCTCTCTCCTCTTTGCTCTCCCATGGGAACTCTAGGGTGCCGGGCGCCCACCAGTGAGCTTTCACTTGTCACTTCCTGTCTATGGGGATATCATTCCCTCCCCCCTCCTTCCCCCATTTCCTAGCTCCCCTTTCTGCACAGTCTTCTCCCATTAGAAGGTGGACTCCCCGGTAGAGATGGTCTTGCTGACTTGTTTGTGTATAGCCAGAGCTCAGCACACACAGTATCTGGCACATCTAAGTACTTACTAAATGCTTTAAAAATTCATTCATGCACTATGGGGGAGGAAGAGAGTTGTTTCTGGGTTTTTATGGCAGAAATAATTGCTAAATTCAAAAAACTTCAGAACCTCCCATTTATTTCTTCTAAATACACTCGGTAAGCACCTAGGATTGAGTGGGTTGTGAGCTCTCCGTGAAGAAAAATATATTCCAGCTAGTCACATGGCTGTCTTTAGGGAAGCTGTTGTTTTAATTAATATTCCAGTAATTGATATTGACTTTAATTGACTGATGATGGTCTTATGATAAGTCATTCCCTGCCAAATTCTGTTTATCTGGATGCCTGAAGGCTGGGAGCACCAGCTCCTACTCAATGAACTCTCTCCTTGTTTTTTTGTTGTTGTTTTTTTCTGCCCTCTTCTTCGAACCACACATTTTTATTTCATAGTATTCTGAAACCAGAGAGGTCCTTCAGAGGTCATGGAATCCAGCCTTGTAAATCATTTTCTAAGACTCTTAGGCCAAAAAATCCCTAATTTCCCTGCTCAGTCTGCCTTCGCCTTCCCCACATTTAGTTTCTCCTTTCAGTCTTTCTCTCTTTTATTTTTCTAATCCCTGCCCCTCCTTCTCAAACAGAATAAAATATTTTGGGAGAATTGTGAAATCCTTTGCCCATTTCTGACCAAGAGGGGTGGGGAGGAAGATCAGCACCACAGAGAAGGAAGTTGAAGGACAGAGGCTAGGACACACACGGATGGACACACACATATGGAGGTATCTATGTCAATAGAGACTTATGGCCTGAAGGTTCCGCACCCCCCCCCCCCGTGCTGACTACCAGGTCAGGAATGCTTTCCTATAGAAGCCCCAGCAGTGTTCTGCCCCACTTCCAAGAAGTTTGTGACTTGTCAAGGGTCACACTGCTACTAAGTGTACGAGGCATTCTTCTGACTCAAAGCCCTCACTCTTCCTCTTATACCACGTCTTCAATGCAGCAAACGCTTTGCTGTGCAAAAATCATTCCTTCTCAAAAGCAAAATCACCACCAAAGCACTTATTTGGGAAAAATCACCACTATTTCCAGTATTATATAATTTGGAGTTATAATGAATGGATTAATCCTATTTCCTCCACATTTTGGTATTCCTAAGGCAGCAATCATAGAAAAGAATAGAGAGAACAAGGGGAAACAGGTAAGAGGAGGAGTATCATGGAACACACAAGATGTCATAAGGGCAGGGGAACAGGTAAGAAAAGAAATAATCAGAAGGGAGAACCGAGGAACTGAAGAGAGGACTGGCTACCAACAGGCAATAACCTATGGCTGATAGACTCAAGTTCTATTCATCCACCCTTGAGGCTTTATTACAGGAAAGAAGGATCTTCACCCAAAGGCTGACCGTGCTCTTGGATCTTTATCTTTCCAGAGCAGTGATGTTGCTCTGGTTACCTCCAGCAGCCTAGAGAATGATCTCTCCCCTGGGGGCTGTGGAGCTGACCCTTCAGAACCAGAAGAGCAGAAAAGCTTCCAATAGTAGTTAATCAGCTAATTAGCATTTCAAAGAGAAATGATAAGAGGTGTTAACCCTGGGAAACTCAAAGCCCAAGTGAATTGGCAGAATCCCAAAACTCCTTCCAGCTGGTCTGGAGCCCAAGAAGTCCCAAGGGAGGGTCAACTAGCATCCAGCAGGGATAATATGGTACATCTTCTTGTGCTCTTCCCCATCTTGCCCTATCCCGGCATTTTAAAACAGTCAATCAAGTTTAAATGGTATTTATTTATTCAACATTCATTTATTGTTTTTTGATATTTCTTAAGTTTATAATAAAAGAAAAGCATTTTAAAACAAGCATTTACTCAGCACCTGCTGTCTGCCAGATACAGTGCCAAGGTACTTAAGAACTAGCCAAAAAGCAAATGTTGCCTTCAAGCATCCTAAGAGGGGAGGAACAGGGGAGGTGCTTCAAGGACTATGTGAACTTGGCTACCTCAACACAGGATATGAACACAAGAAGAGAAGAAGGAAGTTTGCAGGCTCCAGAAGGGTCTCTGCCTGGAAGAAAGTTAAGGATTCTAAGAAGAAAAGCAGAGCGCGGAGCAGAACCAGGAGAACTTTGTACGCAATTACAGACACATCATGTGCGTGATGACTGACTCTCATAGACTGGGCTCCTCTCAGCAAGGCCAGGTCAGAAGACAACTCCAAAAGACTCGGTATGGAAAGGGATTCCCACATCCAGAGAAAGAGCTACAGAGCTTGAAAGCAGATTGAAGCAAACTACCTGCTCTCTTCTGTGTTTAGTTTGGTTTCATTCCTTCTTTCTCATTCACTTCATTGGTTTATAATTCTTCTTTACAACCTGACTAATGCTTAATGCAAAGGTATTTGTAGAGCCTGGATTGCATGCCACCATGGGGAAGGGGGAGAAAAATCTGGAACTTAGGGGGGATTGTGGAACTGAACGTTGTAAACAAAAGTAGATATACAAATTTAATAAAATAAAACTGAAGGGGAAAAGGGGAAAGAGCACACTCTAGACTTTATCACCCAAAATCATCAGGATCAAAGATTTAGAGATGGAATTGACCTTAGGGGTTATTTAATCCAAACCCTTCTCTTATGAGGAAACTCTGGAGCAGAGAGATGAGACTTGCCCAAGGTCACACAAGTCGGAAGGCTGAGACTCGAACATGGGGAGTTAAAGGGCTCTAGATTTCTAAGGCCCTTTGCCTGGGCTACTACAGTAGTCTACTGGTCTACCTACCTCAAGTTTTTCCCCTCCTTTCCAGTCTATTTTATATTCAGTTGTCAAGTCAATCTTCCTAAAGCATTGGCCTGACCATGCCCCCCCACACCCACACACACATATACACACACACACACACACACACACACACACACACACACACACACACACACCCCTATTCAATAAACTCCAATGGTTGCCTATTATCTCTAGGATCAAATATAAAATGCTCTGGGATCCTTCACACCCTGGCCTCATCCTACTTTTGTGCTCTTTTACCATGATCCTTTTCTCCCATGTACTCTGCAATCTAGGGACACTGGCCTTTCTGTTAATCTTTGAACAAGACACATTCCATATCTCCACTCCTAGAAGCACTTTCACTGGTTATGCCCCCACCTGGACTTTTCTCCCTCCTGGTCTATCTTTTGGCTTGATTAAAAATGTAATGCCAAAAGCCCTTCCCAACAATCCTCCTTCTCTCTAAGACTACCTCCAATGATCTAGTTGTATGCATCCATCAGATTGTGAGTGCCTTGAAAGCAAGCCTACCTTTCTTCCTAATCCCAGTGCTTAGCACAATGCCTAGTATAAATGCCAACTGACTGATTGTTCTTTGGATCCAGAATTTGGGGCAATGTTGAAAGAAAAAAGGAATCACAAAATGGCAATTGGCAGTCTAAGGAGGAGGTGAGGATGAGAGATGGTCCTACCTTAGTGATGGAGGAGCTTTGGAGCTGACTTGCTTATATGAACTTCTGGGTTTGTTGGCTTGGTTTGGTTTGGTTTTTAAACTCTAGTCTACTTTTGGGGGGAGTCACAGACTTTTAATAATCTTATGGGGACTATGGAACCCTTCTCCAAATGTTTTTAAATGTATAAAATAACATACAAAGTATTACAAAAGAAATCTGTTATACTGATATATAGTTTCAACTAAATTAAAAGTTACAAGTAAATTTTTAAAATTTATTTGACCTCAGGTTAAGATCCCTGAGGCAGATGGTGAAGTTCTCTATATGTTCCCATTTATATGTTATACTGAGCTTATGACATTAAACTCCTCAACACCTTAAAATGAGAGTTCTTAATCTGGGGGTACATGGATGTATTTCAGAGGGTCCATAAACCTGAATGGCAAGCCAAAAAAATTACATCTTTATTTTCACTAGCCTCTGAATGAGATTTAGCATTTCCTTGCATTATGAATTTTTTTAAATGTCTGAAAATAAGTCCATAGGCTTCACCAGACAGTCAAAAAGATCCATGACACAAAGAAGGTAAAGAAACCCTTCTATGGAGCACCCTAACGAGATATACTCTCACTTAAAAAAGATTAGTCAAGAAATGGACGCAGAAGAACTAAGTAGATAAGAACTTGTATTGCCTAGACTCTCAGTGATTCTTAAACTGTCCGTCCCCAGGTGTCACAAGTGGAAAAAGTTTTAGAAGCCCTAGCCTCGAGTATGACAGCTGGCTGAACAGACAACCCACCGAGCTATTCCACCAGTACCTCTAACTTACTCAGGCACAGCAGGATGAGGGAGGCCCAGAATAACTAGGACAACACGTTGGGAAACTGTGTGGTGCTTACAACAGCTCAGGATGCTTGCTGGTATCAAAGTATAAATCTCAGACAACGGTCTCCTGGTGAAGCTATGTGACTACAAATCATGAACTTCTGTGATTCTGGAATTTTGTGGGGGATTTAAACGCTATTCTAGTGATATACCATGAGTAAAATCAATGTAAGAAGTGACAGAAAATGCAGAAAATACTGAATTAGGCTCATGGAGCTGGAAGGAACCTTAGAATTCTCAGTGGTGGAGAAACCTCTCTACAGGATTCCCAGCATATGGAGAGGCCTCTAAGTGAGAGGGAACTCACTTGCTACCTTCCACAGGAGCCCACTTTACATTTGGCCAGTTCTGACTACTTTTCACAGGATAAAATTCTTTAACAATGAGGACATTTACCCTTCTCCACTCTTCTCTCCCATTTTTCACAGTTCAATAGTTCAGGAATCCCATCTTTCAATATCCTGAGATACTCAGTTTGGTGGCCTGAATGTTCTCAATATCTCTTCTACTTATTTTGGATATCAACTCTCTATTTGTTATTTTGATCTATCCTTTCCAATCAAAAGATCATTCTTCTTGGCAAAGAAAAGAGAAGCAAAGTAAAAGGTAACAGTTCTACGAGCCGCCCTCTCAGATCAGCTCTCATCATCCCATCCACCCCATACCTCCTTTCCTCTCCCACTCTCTTCTGTTCATCGCAACACATTTTTAAAAGCCACCATTAACCACGACTTGTCTGTTGTCCATAACTTTTCTCACCAGGTAAGCTCTGCTCATTTTGAGCTCTACTCTCACATTATTCTTTATCATAGCATTATTTTAACAGGACTGCGTCACGCTTTTGTATTCATCTGCCATTATATAAGTCTAGGTTTGTCTTCTATAAATGTCTTTTTAAAAATCTAATTTGATTAATGCGTCCCTTGTGTATCCTCACCAGTCTTCCTTTCTTCTTCATCATAATTTTTTCTCTTTGTGTCTTCAAAATGCATCCCTGCATAATTTTAGTACATGGAATTCCACCTATCCACTTCTCTGAACATTTTTAAATCTTCTCACCAAAACATCTAAGATTCATATCAAACTATACCTTTACCTGCCTTTTCTCCTGTTCTCTATCACAAATTCAGAGATGAAGTAGTCATGTCCACCACAAAGTTCCTATAATTACTACTTCAGCAACCAGTCTCCATTAGTGAGAAACAGATTCAGAAGAAAAGTATATTCTAACCCATCTTACACCCTCCAACTCTCAAAGGATGAAGTTATCATTAGAACAAGTTAATAACTCTCCAAAACAAGAACTCCAGAAGATATATGAATAACTGATGATCCTCCTCCCCCACCACTACTATATGATGCCTCCACTGACTTCCACCCAAATGTTCTCTGCCATGTTTCCCAATTTCTTGTTCCTGGTTTATCTCACCCAAGTACCTTCTTAATATAATGTTATTTGTTCCCTCTCCTGCCCCCTCCACTTTTATCTGTAATGATAATGGAATCAGAAGATCTTCCATGCCCCTTTCTATTGACACTTAGTAAACAGGTACTTAGCTCCTTACTTCAAGTTAACTCCTTGGCAGTAGTTAACACCTTAAGGGGAAGGGGCAGAACAGGGAGGAGGAGCTATTCTGTCTATAAGGAAGAGAACCAGCAGGACAGTCCAATTTTCTCTCAGTCACCACCTGGAGACTGCCCTTTTTTGTTGAGATCTTCCTTCTGCAACTTTTACTGAGAACTTCCAAAAACCAAGCTGAGAAGCTCTCGAGGGATCCCTGCTTGAAGGAGCCTGTTCTATTGTAAAGTCTTGGGAATGTGAGTATTCACTGCATTAACCATGTGTATCAACTCCGTGACCACTATAATGACTTTGGCTTTCTGATTCTTGGACTTGGTTTTCTGGTATCTGAACAAAGACTTTGGTTCTGCCCTTCATGTGGAGAGTTTGCTACATTTTGTGATTCACAACTATACCAGCATATCCATAACAACCGAGGGTGTTGTGAATATTGCATTATTGATACATTATCTCTCTCCTATTCTTTTTTTCCACCAAGTTTCAGTGATACCTACACAGTTTAATCTGATGTACTGAATTATGTTCTGCATTTGTTCATAGACATCTGAAGCAATGGGTTTTATCACAGAAGCCTTTCTTGGATTTTCTGTCCTGTGAGTTACTGAGTGTCAACACTGCCATTCTTGGTCCTAGGTTCTAACAGCTCCCACTGATCTAACCTGGCAGACGTAGGTGTATAGTTTTCTCCATCTCCCTCCCTTCCTCCATGTCCCTCCCTGAAGCCCTCATTAGATATATTCCATCACTGGACAAGAGACCATCATCCCTATATTTTAAACCATGGTCCAGAAATCCACATTCCTTTCACCTACATCATCTTAACCAGTCGATCACTTTTTGAATTAGACTCTCTTCAAAAGCCTCTGTCTTCAATATGCACCAGGGATGAAAATGTCATCTGTGCTCTTAAAGCCTTTCTTTCCTTGCCCCAAATGTCACAATCTCTAGCAGTGACTCCACAGAAATAAAACACTCAGCTCCATCCTCCCTGGGACCAGGCTGCCTCATCATCTCCCTATATATTTTTGCCATTCTACATGATACCTCTCCACCATCCAAACCTGGATCACCAGAGACCATGCCTGGGAGGAGCAAAGCGGCTTGGCTCTGCATATCTCGGAACCATTCGCCCTCATCTAGGCCATTTTATACCACTTCTTTTCATGCCTTGCTCTGAAAAGTGTGATGAGTAAAATCTGAAATAGCTTAGGAAACAAAAGGTTTGAGCTTTGACCAAAGCATTTTATTAAGTAATGCATGCCAACTGCATAACAAATTAGGAGCAGGACACCTAGGCTTGGCACTGTACTCCAAATACAAGGAGAGAGAGAGAATTTTATGCATTAAAACAAAACAATTAACAGGATATAAAATAGAATACAACATTAGGTAATCTGATTTTAACTGAAGGAAAGACTGAAGGTTTTCCAAGTTGAGAGAGTGATGAGTAAGCTTTAAGAGTTGGGAAGAAGGAAAAATGAGCAGGTAGACTTTTCTGATGTGAAAAAGAACATCACTCAATTCGTATGAATAGCAAGTAGGTAGAATTTACATGAAAGTGAAACTTGGGTCTCCAAATGGAGTCAGTTCTACAAGATGGAGTCAGTTTGGTTCACACAATTCCCATAATTCTCTCTCAGAACTACAATCAAGGCAGCACTGAAAATGGTGTTAGTTCCACTAATCATCTTTGTGACTTCAAAGAGCTTAACTCTCTTTCTAGCCACAACTCTCCTTCTGCACAGCCTTCCCCATTAGAACTTGAGCTTTCTGAACACAAAGACTTTCATCTGGATTTGTAACCCCAAGAACTTAGCAGACTGACACAAAGTAAGTGCTTAATAAATTATTTTCATTCTTTTTTTTTGCTCAACAGCAACATCATTTGTATCCACATAAATCACCAAAAGTGGGCAGCAGACTCAGTGATCACTTAGTCAGGCAAGTCTACCCATCAATCAACTAACAACAGTATCTGTAATTGTGTGATTCTATCAAGTACTTACAATGAGCCAGGCACACTGTACTAATGACTGGGGATAAAAAGACAATACCCACCCTTCAAGAGCTACCAGAGGAAACAATATGGACATGAGCATCCATATTATGTAAGTATATGCACAATATGTACCAAATGAATACAAGGTAGCTTTGGGAGAGGCAGCACTAGCAGCCATGAGGATCAGAAAACGCCTCATGTAGAAGGTAGGTTTGAGCAGTCCTGGAGAAATCGGGGATTCCAAGAGGCAAAGAGGAGAGCATGTGACTCCTAGGCCTGCAGAACAGCCAGTACAATAGCATGGGGATGGGAGATGGGAGGGTCACCATCACAAGAGTGGGCAGAGCAGTGTGGCTGGACCGTAGGGGGGGGGCAGTAAAATAAGACTGGGAAGACAGAGAGGCCAGGTTGTAAAAAGATGTCAGCATCAAATGGAAGCGTTTATAGTTTATCCTAGAGGCAACAGAAAACCACCAGAGTTTGTGGGGAATGGTAGAGATTGGGGGACGGGTTGTTGTTGTCATTGTTGCCGTTTGTCCTGTGTTCTCTAAGAGGACCATGACACCAGAAAGATGATGCTATGACTCACAAGTGAACTGGATTTAAGTGAGACAGGGCTGTGAAAAGTCACCAGCTTCACTGTATCCTCCGGAGCCATCTGAGCCCAGTGGCAAGATACTGATCAGGGCAACTAGAGATGGCCCAGATGCAGTGGGGAGCTTGGCCTTTTGAAGCTAAAGTCTTCCCAAGCTCTCACTTTGACTAAGGCAACACCCTTTGGGAGAGAAGGAGCAAATGATATGATTAGACTTGATGTTTAAGAAAATCATTGGTTTTCTGTTACATACATATGGAAGACAGGAGACCAATCTAATGCTATCATTTGATCAACAAACAGCTGCTTAAGTGCTTCTTCAGGAAGTCACCAACCACCTCTACTCCATTCTTCCTCCAACCCGTACTGGAAGATTCTTCTCCTAAGAGGACCTTAGCTCCAAGTGCTCAGTGACCCTCCTTCCCTTTTCCTGGGTCACACATTCTTCTTCTCCCTCATCTGCCCACACAGACAAAGCTTCCCCTCTACCTTTTGAGACTCTTTTATTTTTCTCTTTCCAGGCCTTCTTTCCTTCTTTCTCTACTTTTTTCTCTACTTTCTTCCACTTGTTTTTAAAAGAAACATTCTTCCTGAAAAATTGGAGAGGCATTCCTCATACTCTTTAATGTTCTCTTTCTTCTAAAAAATACTATTATGCTTACAATTTTCTGGGTGATTGTATTTTTTTTAAATAAGCCTATGGTTCTCCATTCTGTGGTCTTTAACGTTTGGTAATTTATGCATATTTTGTTATAATGCTTTGTTATAATGCTATAACTCATTCAATTATTATTTGCTTAAATACTGGAATTTATGGGACATTCTGATGGTTTATGGGGACAAATCAGCCACCGAACATTTATTAAGTGCTTATGTGCCAGGTACTGTGAAAAGCAGAATGTTTGAAATGATTCTCCCATAAAATCCGGATGGCACAACCACACAGCCACCCCCTGAAGAACTCACTACCACCCATTCTCTCAGTGTGTCCAGCCTAACAGAGATGTGTTACACAAAGTCTCACTGCGAGTAGACTGGCCATGTTCCAGGTTCCTATTAGCTAGGCTGCCTTGCCATTTAATGTTAAGTCTGGCTCATTGAGGATACTGAAACTGTTTAAAAGGTCAAATGGAACAATAGCACAGTCAGATCTCACAGCTTTAAAGAACTGTAAGCCATTTGAGGACACGGGTCTTATTCATCTTTGTATCCTCCTCCTCCTCCTCCTCCTACTCCTCCCAGCCCCCCAGAAGAGCAGAAGTTCTCAATAAATATTTATAAAATCATAGAATTTTAGTACTGAGATGAACCTTAGTTATCATCAGGGCCAGCCCCCCCCCACACTCTACAGGTGAGAAAATTTAAGTTTCTTGCATCTTTTATACACATATTACTTTTTATTTTGCATTACAATTATCTCTGTAGGTGTCTTGGACCTTTCTAAGGACCTAAAGCCAGGTGGCGCTGTGGATCGACTATTGGGCCTGGAGTCAGAAAGACCTGAGTTCAAATACGGCCTCAGGTACTTACTAGTTGTGTGACACCGGGCAAGTCACTTAACCTCTGCTTAACTCCCTTTCCTCAACTATAAAATGGGGATATTAACAGTACCTACTGGGGGTGGTTCGGTGGCGCAATGAATAGAGCACCAGTTCAAATCTGGCCTCAGACACTTAACACAAAAACTAGCTGTGTGACCTTGGGCAAGTCATTTAACCCCAACTGCCTTGCCTTCCCCCCTCCAAAAAAAAAAGAAAAGCAATTTTAAAAAACAGCACCTACTTTTCAAGGCTGCTGTAAGGATGCATTGAGATGGTATCTGCCAAGTGCTTAGCACAGACCTGGCATGCCAGAGGTGTTTAATAGATGCTCATTTTCTTCCTTTCTAGATGGTCGTTTGTTTATTTGAAATGAATGAGTGCACATAGAAATGCATCTAGAAGGCTACACGCTACCCAGTGCTGTGAAGGCCCAGGCTACTGTCGTATTGACTTCACAGCTTTGGTCAAGTCAACATCTTACCACACTAAAATAAAATGTGGAAGGTTGTTTTTCAGATTCCAAGTCACCCCAGGCCTCCTAACACTTCTTCTATTTCCTTGACACTGGATAATGGACGATGAACTACCTCAAGAGCAAAACTCAGTAAAAGTTTTTTGCTCTATTTCAGCTATGAATCACCATAGGGAATTCCAGGTACAAACTAGTTCACGAAGCAGGAATTACAATCATTATTTATGTGACTATAAGCAAAATGAAGCCAAATTAAACCACTGAGGCTCAGAATCAGTTCTGAAAAGGTCAGATGAAAACGGAACAAGTATATTTTATCTCTGCCGTCAGCTTTTTCTCTTATAAGCAAAACCACTCCTTCTAACCTATCCACATTCACCAAGCATCCCTCCCTTTGTCCCATATATCTACAATATATTTTAATGCTAAGGACTCATTTTATAAGGGGAAGTACAGCAAGACCATTCTTTCTAACAGACCACGGATTCTTAATCTTTGTTTGGTGCCCTGAATCCTTGTGGCTGTCTAGTGAAGCCTATGGACCCCTTCTTGGGATAGTGTTTTTAAATGCATAAAATACAATACATAGGATTATAAAGGAAACTAATTATATTGAAAAACAGCGGAAATTTTCTTTTAAATTCATGAACCCCAAGTTAAGAATTCCTTTCTGTTCACTTTCTCTAACTTTATCAAAAAGAAGAAAGAAAATAAAAAGCAAATAGAATTTAAAAGGGCTAATCTAATAATAATTCAGGACATCTTAATTATATACAAGACACTATACAGTTCCTGCATGTAAAATTTAAAAAAAAACTTGAATAGGGTATAAATATGACACATATACTGCTAAGCATGATATAAGGCAGAACGTGGCAGAGGCAAAAGAGAAATCCATACTCTGTGCTCTAAAAATAATAAAAATAAAAAAACTAACAAAGTCACTTTGTTAGTGACAGACTGGGAGAGATTTTGTGAAGGAGAAGTTGCTAGGGCAAGACACTAAAGGAAGATTAGGTATTTTAACAGGAAGAGATGCAGAGGGCATGTGTCCCAAGAATGGTGGGAACAGGGAGAAAATATCAGTTGTGAATAATATGAAATAAAGCTAGAAAAGGAGGCTAGAGCCAGATGTCCAGGACCTTAAATGACAGGGTGAGGCATTTACATTTTATCCAAAGACAAGGGGAAGCCACTGACAGGGTTTTGATTTGCTCTGGGAGGATGGGGGAGCAGGGTGAATAGGAAGTTAGGAAGACTTTATTGACAATTTATGATGGCAACTAGGGAGAGCCTAGAGAGGGTAATAAAATCAGTCAGAAGGTTTCTAGCAGTAGTTTAAGTAAGATATGATGACCTAACTAAAGGAGGGAAATGACCTTTTCTGCTAATTTTCAAAAATACTAGCATATACTATTAAATCGTATATATCAAATAAAATTTTTAAGTAGACAAAAAGAAAGAAGAACAGGAATTATAAAACAGAGGCAAGGAATTCACCATGGAACTAGGAGAAAGGCCACTCATATTATCCTAAAGGAAGAACGCAGAGCTTATAAATTCTACCGATTCCTAATAAGTTTGTGGTTTCAACCTGAATTTTACACTTCCAAATTCTTGACTCAATTCTAAGAAAACTTCCAGACATCTACCCTGTCACAGTTTGCTCGCTATGTAACATCTCTGATTCACCACATAAACCAAAAAGAAAGTAAATCAAAGAGATGGTTATTAATATGCAAGATCTTCTCGTCTACATTTCTGGAATAATTATACTTTGCATAAAATTTGAAAATAACTTTACTGATCCAGAGTTAGGGCAGCTAGGTGGCACAATGGATTGAGCACCAGGCCTGGAGTTAGGAAGACCTGAGTTCAAATCTAGCCTGAGACATTTCCTAGCTATGTGACCCTGAGCAATTCACTGAACCCTGTTGGCCTCAATTTTCTCATCTGTAAAATGAGCTGGAGAAAGAAATGGCAAACCGCTCCAGTATCTCTGCCAAAAAACCACAACCAATGCAGCCACTGAGAGTCAGACACAAGTGAAATTCCGAAACAACAAAATTAGTGATAACCATTGTTCAACACTCCATCTTTCCATTTCCTATTATGAACCCAAGAGACCATTTTTCCAAAATAAGACCTGTTATCTAATAAAGCAAACAGCATGCCACTGGAAATGAAAATGGATCCTCAACAATGTGTAGAATCATCCCTGTTCACAAACATACAACTGAATCCACTAATGAGGGGGTTCTTAATCTGGGGTCCACTAACTTTCTTTTCATCTATATTGATAACTGTATTTCAATATAATTGGTTTCCTTTGTAATCCTGGGTTATCTTATTTTATGTATTTAAAAATTCCACTCTAAGAAGGGGTCTGTCCATAGTCTTCACCAGACTCTAAGACACAAAAAAAGCAAAGAACTTCTGCCCTGTTAGGTAAGGGTCTGCTTATCATTTGGATGAATATACCAAAGCCTAACATGACAAACTATACACAGTGGGTGCCTAATAAATGTTTGTTGAATGAATGGAGAACTTTAAACACCGGGTCCATAGTGGACATTGGAATAAGCCAGGGCCTCTTCTGACTAAAGCATCCTTTCCCTCAGAATAAAATTTGTGAATACCATGGAGCCTCACCATGAGACTGGGCCTTTGTCATCTGTACTGTGGAGTGAAGTTGTAAGTGAAACAGTATCAGAAGAAGATCTCTGGACACTTCTAGTAACAGAGATCGATACAGGCTGAATTAGAACAAAGGTAAAAGGTCTATCCTGTTAAGGGCTTACAAAGCAATTTACTTAAAACAACCCATGGAGGAA
>CM053596.1:252563054-252585992 GCA_028646575.1 Pseudocheirus occidentalis
AGACAGACAGACAAAGAGGAAATAAATCCCTGCTCACACGCTTACATTTGAACAGGGGAGATAACGTTTACATATAGAAGTACATGTAAAATAAATATACAGAGGTGAAAGACTCGGGAATGGTAAATGAAATGAACATGCACATCTTTTCTTTTGAATTTGGACCATGTATATATGTTTTGTTTCGACTGCGCAAGTTTGTAACCCAGGTTTTGTTTTTCTTTTGTTCTCAGCTGGTGGAAAGGCAGGAAGAAGGTTCTTGCTGACTTGACAAAAAAAATTAAAAACATTAAATTAGAAGAACAAAAAATAAAATAAGTACAAATTTATAACAGTGTTTCCTTCTGTGTATGGCACAAATGTACCCGAAAGGCTTTAATTTCTAATGAGCTAAGGGTACATGACACCGCATAGTAGGCACTTAATGAACGTCTGTTGAATTGAATTAGACATTTGGAAAAAATGCAGCAAGTGGTTGAGTACAGGCAGAAACAAAGCTCGATGCTGTTCTACCCCCACCGTCCTGGCACCCTTTATAACTCAAACATGAGTGTACAATGGCTCTTCTTTCTGACACTGCCACTGGAGGACAAGACAAATACCCCCATCTTGCCATCTAATTGTGTTTTATCAGGCTTTTAAAATAAGCGGTTGTCCTGCTTTGGAGACATGATTTGACCATAGTATAGAACGAGGTAAGTTATAATGGGCTTTTACTGTACTTCAGCCATGCACTAGATAAATGGCCTCTTTTGTCATTTCTGATCAGCTACACCATTGCAATTTTTCTAAAGCCCTATAACTACTTCTAACCAAACCAAGAAAAGCAAACATTTTACTAATGATCTAGCACAGTGGATCAATGAGTCTGACCAGTCAGCATAAGCCACTTTTTAAAAATTTCCTTGTCCTCTGTAAGTGATTACCGCCTGAATGACACCAACCCAAGCCCACTCCATACATCGATAAGTCGGTCTATAAAGATGTGGCATTGCATGAAGTGATAGCACAGAGCCAGTTAGTTCGGCAAGAACAACGCTATAAACGAAATTTTGGCCAAAAGATATTATTGTGGAGGTTTGAATACTTTACGGTAGGGTTTAGTCATGGTATCATTATATTATTAGTGGGAACAACTTTGTCCAAAGTATGCCTGTAACAGTTTCAACTCTCTACTTCACGTCCCTAAATATGAGGCAGAGAATAAAGTTCTGGACATGGATCTGAATCCTTACACTGAAACTCACTAACCATAAACAGGTCACTTAACCTCCAGTTCTGGTTTTAACTTCTGTAAAATGGGGATGGCAGCACCTTTGGTACCCACCTCATGAACCTGTTGTGAGGCTTAAAGGAAATAATAGAACAAAGTACTTTGCACACTTTGAACATCTATCCAAACCTCAGCTATTATCATGCAAACACAGCACACTATCCACGAGCCTATGGAATAATACTATTAAGGTTTAAGTACACTCAAACACCACAAAATAAAGAGGAAATCAAAAATATCTTCCGCTAGTAATTATTGCCATTTCTGATTTAAATTAACGAATTAATCAATATTTACTGAGCATCTGTGTGCACAGTAATATGTGTAGGTTTACAAAGATGCAGAAAAGTCCAGAGAAGATAACAAACTAATGGTTGAATATCTGGAGGTGAGGAGAGGAGAGGAGAGGCTCTCTGGGTTCTAAATCAGGACCCTCCAAAACTTCGATACAATGCTCTGGCATGGAAAAGGATGAATAAGCTTCATTGATAATAGGGTGACGACGTCATGGCTGGCTGAACATTCAGTCCACAAACAGAAGGCTTCTTGTTTTCTGCACTCAACTACAGGGAAGTTTTAGCAGAAAAGACTGTAGCATTCAAATGGAAATGAGGCCTCTGCACTGAGAATGGACAATTAGCAATTTCTCAAACTGGCACCAAGAGATTTTTTATGGGGAAAATAGGAAAAGTAGGGAAAAAAAGAAACGAGGTCCCCAAAATAGTTACAAACTGCGTATGTCCCATAAATGGATATTCAAAATGATCCATTAATGGTTTGGAAAATTTACCAGGCAATCCTTAGCTGTGCCTTTCTCCTATTGGTGTCACTTCCCAGTCACCCCCCCCCAAAAAAAGCCTTTCAGTTATCCATCTATAGAAGCTAAATCTCTTACAAACTTACCCAAACTCCTCTTCCAAAAAAACTCAACTATATTTAAGTTGAAACTTCAAGCCTAGCTTTTGCCAGAAACACCACATGGATACCTTCCTGGAATATTTAACAAATAAGAACAGGACTATTTATACATGGTTTCAATCTGGACAAAACAATCCTTTATAAACCAGATCAGTGTCTTTTGCTTCATGAGCCAACCATGTGGTGAAATACCACTGGGAGGAATGGTAGAGCAAATGGTGCCCTGGCTGCCCCACACCCATGGGCTGATTGATGGTCTAGTTCCCTGGCTGGCTCTAGATCCAGCCTGGAGTAGTTACTGAATCCAGTATAGCCTGGTCCTAGGTCCTTCCCAGATCAGAGGATCTCAAATGGGCCAGAGTGGCCCCAAGACCACTTGGGGAATGAGCAAAGTGAAGACAAACTGGGTTCAAGAGCCTGGACTGCAGAATAAGAATTCATTGTATACCCAGCATTTATTGTACAATTGGGTGGTAAAGCAGATAAAGCATTGGGTCTAAAGTCAGAAAGACTTGAGTTCAAATCCAGTGCCAGGCACTTACTAGCTGTGTGATCCTGGGTGAGTCATTTAAAAACAGCTATCTCCCTCAGTTTCCCCATCTGTAAAATGAGGAGAATAATAGCACCTCCCTCCCAGGGCTTTTGTGAGGGGCAAATGAAGTAACTGTAGAACACTTAGCACAGGGCCTGGCACACAGTAAGCAGCACTACATAAAGGTTAGCTACTAACCACTGACCAGTATCTAATCTTTCCATAGCACTGTGCAAGGGAGACTGAGGAACAGACAGAAAAAGGAATGGATTTAGAGCTGAAGTGGATCCTCGGAGACGTGCGCTTCAAAATTCTCTTTTACAGAAGAGGAAACTGAGACCTGGAGAGGTTAAGTGATTTGGCCAAAGCTAAGCTGGCAGTGAATGATGGAGCCAAGATCCAAACTGACATCTTCCACTTCTAATCCAGGGTATCTGACATGATCCTTCTCCTCAAGACACTTAAGATCTAGGGATGAGATACAACGAAGGGAGAAACACCATTAACTGAGAAAAATAACATGTCAAGTACAAAAGATGAGCCCATGCTGCTAGCACTTCTTTCAAACTACTTTCAAATCCACCGGTGGCCCCCTTTACTTCCTGACATCAATCAAGACTGGTTAATTGAGCCCGAGAACTAACAGCACTCTCTTGGAAGGTTTCCAAGCAGGCATGTCAACTGACCTTTACACACAGCATCACTGACCTCCCCAGCCATCTCAGTCTGTACCTGTGTCTCTGCAACTGGCCCAAAATTGAGCTGGTTTTTGTGGACAAGGATATACATATACATATATATATATATATATATAAGAACTTCACTGTGTGGAAGATTTGGCTACCATTTAAGGAGGGTGCAATGACTAAGATGATGAATGTTAGGCATGGCTTTAAAAGTACAAGTGCATGGGACAGCTGGGTGGCACAGTGAATTGAGCACAAGCCCTGGAGTCAAGAGAACCTGAGTTCAAATCCAGCCTCAGAACTTAACACTTACTAGCTGTGTGACCTTGGGTAAGTCACTTAACCCAACTGCCCTGTCTTCTACCCTCCAAAAAGACAAAAAAAAAAAAATACAGGTGCATGAACAAAAATGTTGCCCACCTTCTATTACAGAAGCCATGCAAAGCAGTACAGAAACAGCATACATAGAAATGTGGTTATTCAGGCCTGTGCATTCTCTAAACATGGCCAATGAGAGCATTTACTCTGCCTGACTATGCATATTGGTTACAAATAATCTGTTTCTCTTTTCTTTTTTCCAGTAGGGTGAGGAGAGAAAACAGACATCCATTTTAAAATTTTACACTTAAAAACCGTAATTAATGCTTTAATGCCGAATCACCACCTTGAGAACTGACTCCTCGCCCCCACCCCTTACTATGCCATTCTCTGACTCTGTTCCCAAAACTATGTAATTCACTGCTTCAGAACTAAGCCAAGCGGTTATGTGAGGCGAGGGAAGCTAAGAATATCCTGGATAATCATGAACTAAGTTAATAAAGCTTAGAGCAAGCTCGGCGTCTTAGGAAAGATTAAAGTACATGCTATGGACTGATGCTCAGTATACTGGCCACTATGTCATCCTGGGCCAACTCTGCCCCAGGATTCCAGATAGACTGGTACATAGTGACTGGTTCAGTACGAGGTTGGGGGGACATCTTTACTAGAAGCCGCTTGGCAGCAAAATCCATTGCTATGTTACCTTTGAAGTGCTTTCAAATCACTAGGGCACCCCCTCCCCCACCTTGATACCTAGACATCAATCACTAATCACACACCTTGCCTGGAAGCTGCAGAGGGGGCATCTAGGGCAAAAGCAACGCTGTACCAGCGTACAAGGGGCAGCTAGCTGGCTCAGCGGATAGAGCACTGGGCACGGAATCAGGAAGTCCCAAGTCCAAACCTGGCCTCAGACACTACAGGATGTTTTTGCCTCAGTTTCCTCATCTGCAAAATGAGCTAGAGAAGGAAATGGCCAACCACCCTACTATCTTTGACAAGACATCTCCAAATGGGTTCACAAAGAGTCAGACATGATTGAAACAACCAGACAGCAAAGTGGAAATAATAATACTTACTTCCTGGAGTCATTTTGAGGATAAAATGGGGTAATATTTGAAAAGTGTTTTGCGGCTAAATAATAGCTAAATGCTAATTATTATTATTACCATCACTGTGGTAATAAATAATATTCTTTACCTATTTACCCTTAGTACACAGCAATGGAAAGTCTGGCCACAAGAGTACACAAATACTATGACTCCCACAAGATCCTGCCTTGAAATCTTTGACACCATGGGAACACAACACATTACAAAGTCTATGACGTCCAAAGACTTTGGGGACAACAATGTCAAGCTTGAAGGGAAGGAAACCAATATGAGACAGTGAACAGAGACCTGGACTAAGAGGAAAACCTTGGTTTCAAACCCTGCTTCTGACCTTTGCTGGGTATGAGGCCGTGGAACAGTCATTTAACTTCTCTTAAACTCAATTTTCTCATATTTAGAATAAAAGGGGTTGGAGGAGACAGTTACTAAAGACAAATTTCATGAGCAAATGATCCATCACTGGTCCATCTCCATCGCTGCTCCATCATCTCCATCACTGGTCCATCTCCATCACTGCTCCATCATCTCCATCATAGCTACATCTCCATCGCTGCTCCATCATCTCCATCACTGCTCCATCTCCATCTCGGCTCCATCTCTACTTCCTCATCTCCTACTCTCTCCTTAACTTCCTGCAATCTGATGCTGCGTCCCCCACTCTACTGAAAGTCCTCTTCCAGGTCACCAATGACCTCCTAACCACCAAAACCAGAGAGATTTTGAGCTGGGAAGGATCGTCAAAAGGATCTACTCCAACTTCCTGCCTCACAAGGTTTTTGTAAGGATCAAAGGAGATAATAAGTAAAGTGTTTACTTAGCACACAGTAGGCACTAGCACATAGTAGGCACTTGAGAATTGCTTGTTCCCTTCCTCCTAATCCCAGAATTTTTCAAAGTGACACTCTGAGAGGTTGTGATTTAATTAAAGTCAAACGCTATAATCAGTGACAAACCTGGGGTCTCCTGATGCTTCAGTCTAATATTGTTTCCACTATACTCAACAGCTTAAGGAAAAGTATGCTTTTTAACAATAAAAGACAAAAGCCTATTTCTATCCTACCCTGCTCTGGAGCCCCACCATTCTGGCTAGAAGGGATCTCTCTGTGGCTTTATCTGAACTGAAGCCTTCCTGACTCCAAATCCAAAGCTAGGCCAGTCTGGCTGGAAGATGAGACAGAGAGTGGTCAATATGCAATCAATCTGAAAAAGCAGGCTGGATCCAGACTGTACAATCACAGAAAGTGCCAATGTGGACAGGAAGATAGGATGATTATGTGGGTTCAGGGGTAACAGATAAGCAGCCAAATCCAGTATTCTGGTTAATGTCTGTCTGAAGAAAGAATTCAATGGGATGCAGCAAATGCCTGAACTTTAGACATTGCGTTAAACATATTTATCAAGAATCTGAATGAAGATACAGTTCTATTTACAGATTATATAAACCTGAGATGACATCTAGTAAGTCACAAGACCAAAGACTTAAAGTTGAACTGGATCTTATGGAGTACAACTCCCTCATTTGAAAATAAGGATGTTTGGTTTTCTTCTGTCACTTTTCAATAATGTCCAACTCTTCATATGACCCCATTTGGAGTTTTCTTGGCAAACACACTATGGTTTGCTATTTCCTTCTCCAGTTCATCTTGCAGATGAGGAAACTGAGGCAAACAGGGTTAAGTGACTTGCCCAGGGTCACACAGCTGATAAGTATCTGAGGTCAGATCTGAACTCGTAAAGATGAGTCTTCCTGACTCTGAGTCTATTCCACCTAGCAGCCCTAAAATATGAGGGAACTGAAGCAAAAACATTTAAGTACCCTCTGCAAGGTCAGACAGCTAGTGATTATCTGATGCACAATTTGAATCCAGGGCTTCCTGACTCCAGGTCTGGAGCGCCATCTACTATACCATGTATCTGCCTCTCAAAATCCAAAAAAAAGATCTTTAGTCTGGGCCCAAATGTCAAAAGATTAAGTTTAATAGGAATGACTATAATGTCAGGTACCTGAGTCCACGAAATCAAAAGCAAAAGTACAATGGTGTAGTTTGTGGCTGGAAAATACTTCATGTCAAATATGCCTGAGAGTTTTATTCAGCTCCCATTAAAAAATGAGTCAACTATTTGATGTAACAGCCAAAAGAAAAATGAATGTGCTCTCAGGCTAAATTACAAGAAACATATAATCCAACCAGCCACTGCTCTACCCAATGGAATGGAAATTTTTATAGTTGAAACCTTCAAGATATCTATCTTGGGGTTTATGAGCTAGATTCATTCCTTCAGGACTGTTTCTTAAACCCAAATCACTCAGGCTCCCATTGACTGGCCAACAACAGGTCCGGCCCAAACCTCATTTGGTCATTGTTTGGGCTCAGATAGCTAAGAGTGTAAATAGCAATTGTTTTTGTTTTGGTCAAAAACCCTGAAAATCTTTCCCTCCCAGGTTGATTTTTTTTTACTAGGTAAAAGAGGTCATTCTTAGCCTCATTTCTTCTTACCTAACCTTAATCACAGAACAGGCATTGCCTCAGACAAACTGAGACCTTAGCTTAAAAATACTAAGGTCTCCCACTGCATTCTGGGCCACCTCCAGTCATCCAGATTTATGTCTGGCCACTGGACCCAAATGGCTCCAGAGGAGAAAGTGAGGATGATGACTTTGCCCAGCACTGCCTCACTTAAATCCAATTCACTTTCCAAGGCATGGCATCACCCTCCTAATGGCATGGTCCTCTTCAAAAACAAGGGACAAACAAGAACAAGAACAATAATCCAGAATTAGAATTGTTACAATTCCACTATACTCTGCCCTGGTCAGACCATATGACAGACACAATCCCTTCTCTCAAAATTACAATCTAGTATTAGAATGAAGTACATAGAAACCTAGAGTTCTCTGTCTAGATTCTGCATGCCATATTTTAGATGGGTGCTGAGAACCTGGAACACATTCAGAGGAGGGTGACCAGGATGGTAAAGAGATTCAAAGTCATGCTATATGAAGACTACCTGAAGAAGCTGAAGATACATGTTTAGCCTGGAGAAAAGACGGGAAAGGGAGAAGGAGAGATGATCACTGTCTTGAAACATGTGAAGGGCTGTCATGACAAAGGATTAGATTCTGGTTCCAGAAGGCAAAACCATTATTAGGAGATTGTAGCTACAAATTAAATGAAGGCAAAGTTCAGCAAAATATATGAAAAACTTCCTAACAATTGAAGCTAGTGGAACGTTCCAAGAGGTAGTAAGTTCCTTGTCTCTAGATACCTTCAAAGGTCAGAAAACACTTTGTCACAAATATTATAAGAGGATTTAATCTTTCACAATAATTTCATAATATAGTTATCCCTTCCATAGAGTGGGAGTTGGGGATGCAGTATCTCTAAGACCTGGAAAATCCATGTGAAATTTTTTGGCCTTTCCTTTTTACCAGAGAAGTCTAAATTTTTTCTTCTTCTTTTATGGGGTATTTACAGTAACTTATTATAAAATTTGGGTTAAGTATTTTTCTATGTCATCTGCTGGCTTTTGTGTTTCATCTGTAACTTTCTCGAAACTCCCAAAAAAAAATTCCCATTTAATTTCTTATGCTGACCCATGATATCCTGAAACCACCATGGGGAAAATTCATATATGGAAGACATAACTGTACATCTTTCATGCAATTAGGTTTAGGAATGCTACTATACTGTTGGATTTGATGACCACTGAAGTCACTCCAAATTTGAAAGGTTGGGAAGAGATGGAACACGAGAGCCATCTTTGGAAATATAAAGGGCTGTTAGAGGGGAGAAGGATTACATTTCTTCTACTTGGCCCTAGAGGGCAGAATTAGAAGCAATGAATGGTAATTACATAAAGGTAATTTAGTTTTGATCTAAGAAAAAACTTCCTAACAATTACAGCTATCTAGAAGTAGAATAGACTGACTCCTTTCACTAGAGATCTTCAGGAAAAGATGAATAATCATCTCTTGGACATGCTACAGAGGCACTTGGATTCCTACTCAGGTATGGGACCAGATGACTTCTGAAGTGCCTTTCACTCTGAGATTAAATGATTCTGTGAATATGAGATGGAAGGGTTCCGTGAGAGGTGTAGCCCAATCACCCTCTTTCTGACCAAGAAACCTTTCTCTAACACCTCCAACAAATATCTTCAAACCAGCATTTGAAGACCTCCAATGAGGAGAAACCTATTTCACTCCTGAACAGCTCTTATGAGGGAATCTCTCCTTATTTCAAGCTTCAGTTTATCTCTTTTATTGCATGAAAAAGTTGCTGAGGCCAAGTAAGAGAAGAATATAATCCTTCTCCTTTTCAATTACTTGAAGAAAATTAGCTTGTGCCCCCTCATGTCTCCCTTCTCCAGACTAAACAAGACCATTCTGGTCACTCATCCTCCTACGACCTATTCTCTGATTTTCTCAGCATATCATTCGTTCTCTGCCGATTGTGTTCCAGCTTCAATCAATCTATCTAGTAAGTGCCTACCATGTGCCAGAGACTATAAGAATTATAGTCTGGGAATGCAGAAAGAGACAAAAGACAGTCCCTGTCTTCAAAGAGCTTACTGTCTAATAGGGGAGACAACATGCAGACAAATATATTTGAAGCAAGCTATACATAGGATAAACAGGAAACAACAGAGGGAAGGAACGTGCTGGGAAAGGCTTCCTGTAGAGGGTGAGACTTTAGCTGGAACTTACAGGCAGTCAGGAAAGTAGGAGGTGAAATAGAAAAGCGAGATGTCATGGGGCACAGCTCTAGAAAATGCCCAGTACCAAGATGGAGTATATTGTTTGTGGAACAACCGGGAAGCCAGTATCACTGGATTATAGAGTACATGTTGAGGGAGTAAGGTATTAGTAGACTGGAAAGACAGGAGGAGGCTAGGTTGTAAAGGGCTTATGTTGTGATTTTCCTAAAAGGTGGTATCTATAATATATGGATATCCTGACCAGGGTAGAGCATAGGCAAATGATTATCTCCCTCATTTATGTCCCTCTATTAATGTACCCTCATATGGCAGGCCCTTTTTTAGATTCTACGTCCGACCGTTGACACGTACTGTTGACACTGACCTTGAAATTCACTGTAACCCACACATCTACTTCACTACCACTATTTCCTGGTCAGTGTCCACCATTCTCTACTTCTGAAGATTTTTTTAACACATATGTAAAATTGATTTCAATTCAATAAATGTTTACATACTACCACATAACAAGGAATAAGGGGGTATGACACAGACACAGATAGATACAATCAGGAGGGGCAGGGCACTAAGCACTGATCAGGGATCTAGAAAAGTTTTCCCCAGGAGGTGATACCTACACTGAACCCTAAAAATTACTAAGATTATGAGATGGAAGAGGTCAGGGAAGAGTGGCATTTTAGGCCAGGGAGGAGAGAGGATGCAGAATTTCCGTGTCATTCAATGTGACCCATCATTTTCCCTGTCAAGACTTTTTAGGGTCCTGATTCTATTAGCCAAGGAGGCAGTGATCCCTCTCAGCTCCGCAAATCAGACTAGCATATCATTCATGCCTTTACCCCAGTCACGGAAAAAACCACTGACCTCTCATGGTCTTTGCTATTCACAGATGTTTGTGTATCCATCTCATTTATCCTGATAGACACTCATGACAATGTTTTATCATGACAATGTTTTATCGTTGTACCCCGCACAGCACATAGTAAGTATTCAAAACAAATCATTTGATTGAATAAATGGACCTCCTCATTCCATTCCAATATTAAGTGCCCTTGCCTTGCTTCCAGAAGGAGGGACATAACTAAACCAATGGCAGCTCCTATATAACATGCAATCTATCTGGGAACACAGAAAAACCCTGTGTCTTCTGACTCCCAATACCCCCAAATACCTCTGCTCCAATCCAGAAGTTAAAACTAGGGGATGGTGCTATACGCAGTGGTTCTCAACCTTCCTAATGCCGTGACCCTGTAATACAGTTCCTCATGTTGTGGTGACCCCCAACCATAAAATTATTTTCGTTGCTACTTCATAACTGTAGTTTTGCTACTGTTATGAATCGTAATGTAAACATCTGATATGCAGGATGTATTTTCATTGTTACAAACTGAACAGAACCCACAGGTTGAGAACCGCTGTGCTACAAGGAACACTGGGATATCTGAAAACAAACCTATTATTCCACACAGCCAGAAGCTACATAATATATGCATCCCTGAAAACTTTGGCCATCCAGAAGCTAATGAAGCGCCATTTGATCAGAGATCAACCAGAAGTTCAAAAAGGGTAGTGAAGAATGACAATTCCCCAATCCAGTCATAATGAGTATAACGGCAGAACCCAACCATGAGCAATGTGTATGTCTCCAATTACTTGGTCTGCTTTTATTTCTGGATTATTTGTAGTTTGGTAGAGTAAAATGTTGTTAAGTGGACTCCCAAATATTTATATAATCTATAGTCATTGTAAAAAGAATTTCCCTTTCTATCACCTGCTAATATAAGATATAGAAAAGCCAATGATATGTGGGTTTATTTTGTATCCTATTTGGCTGAGTTACAGCTTGAATTGTTAGCAGAATCTATAGTGTAATCTAAGTAGACTAAAATAGCATCTGTAAAAAGTGATCATTTTGTTTTCTTTTTGCCTGTGCTTATTCCCTAAATTTTTTAAATTGACTTTAGCATTTCTAGAGCTATAATGAACCACAAAGTTAATGATAACCATCCTTTCTTTACCTGTGATCTTATTGGAAAGGCCTCTAGTATTTCTTTTTTCTATCTAATGTTTACTCAAAGAGTTAGATAAATACCATTTGCTACATTAAGGAAAGATCAATCAATTTATTCCTATGCTTTTTAATTGTTTTAATAAAAATGAATGACTTAATATGTTTTTTCTTCACCTAATAATACAAAATACAATTTTTATGATTTGCATTACTAATATAATATATTTTGATTACAGCTTTCCTAATGTTGAAGTAACGCTAAAATCCTGTTATAAACACAACTTTGTCATAATATAGAAGCTTTTACTATATTAGTGGAGCCTTTTTTGCTAATATTTTTAAATATTTTTCATCAATATTCATTAAGGAAACTGATTACAGTTTCATTCTCAGTTTTGGTTCTATTCACTTTAGATGCCTAAATTACATATCTGTCATAAAAGGAATTTGTTAGAATCTCATTTTTTCTGATTTTTGTAAAGAGTTCATATAATATAAAAATTAACTGTTCTCTGAATGTTTTGACAGAACTCACTTTCAAATCCATGTGGTCCTAGAGGTTTTAACCCTTCCAGAGTTGTAGTGTTATTGTTTGTGCTTTTTTAATGACTTGTTCAATTTCTTTTTCTGAAATGAGTTAATTAAATTCTCTATTCCCTGACATTAATATGGATATGGTTTTTTGTAAGTATTTATCCATTTCACTGAAGTTCTCACAGTCTGTTGGCATATCATTTAGAAGAATCATTTCTAATAATTTCCTTTTACTTCATTTGTTATGAATTCTTTATTTTTAATTTTGGCGTTTTGGTTTTCCTTTCTCTCTTTTTAAATCACATTAGGTAAAAGTCTACACATTTTGCTGGGTTTTTTAAAACCACTGCTAGCTTTATTTATCAATTAAATGGTGCTTTCAATTTTGATAACATCTTCTTTGATTTTCAAATTTTCTATTCTGTTGTTTAGAGTTTTTTTCATGTGTTGCTTTTCTAATTTGTTTGCCTTTTTAAATTGTATGCCCAATTCATCAATCTGTTCTTTCCATCTTTTGTTGATAAATATGTTTAAAGATATAAATTTTCTGTCCAGGATAGTTTTAACAATATCACAGAAATTTGGGTATGTTGTCGCATTGTCATATTCTTTGATGAAATCATTTATAGTTGCTATGAATTGTTCTTTGATGTGCCAATTCTTTAGGATTAAATTATTTAGTCTCCATTAAAGGTAGAAAACTCTCTTCAAAGGCTTTCAGTTGATACTATGTGAATTCTATTGGTGTCAATAAAGACTATATATAATATTTCTGCTTTTCTGCATTTGTTGAGAAGACTTTTATCCTCTAGCACATGACCAATTTTTATACAGGTACTGAGAAGTTTGTATACACTTTTCTATTCCCATTCAGTAGTCACCAGAGATTTCTCATATCTTACTTTTCTAAATTTTTATTCAGGTTCTTAACTTCTTCCTTGTTTATTAGTGTTAAATTTGTTTAAGTCTAAAACTACTAGGGTTTTGCTGCATATTTTCCCCATATGAACTTTTCCTCTAAGTATTTACATTCTGTGTTATTCAGTGTATCTTTATTAACTGTTGATATAGTTTCATACTATGGTTCCTTCAAGCATATAATTCCATTTCACTGTTTATTTCTTTTAATTATGTATATTTTTACTGTTGCATTTTCTGAGATTATAAATGATATCCCCCTTTTTTTGAGTTTGCTCAAAGCAGAATAAATTTTGGTCCAGTTTCATGTTTTAACTCTGTGTGAATCTTTATGCTTCAAGTCTGTTTCCTGCAAACAACATACTGATGGACTCTCCTTCCTAATTCATTCTACTATCCTCTTCCTTTGGGAGGAGAGGGTAAGCTTATCCCATTCATATTTATAGTCCATCACATCCTTTTATATTTTTTCCTCTCTTCATTTTCTACCACCTCTTTACAAAGGAGGTAGTGAAAGTAAAGGAATGTCATCAATATATAACAGAATACTCTATAATTGAAATTATTTCCTATTCCCCTCACTCAGACCAGACCATGATCACTGGTTCTTAACCTTTCTTTCCTTTTGGCCTTTCCTTCCCATTTCAATTTTGTTTTATTTGTGACTATTCCTTCTCCAACTCTACCTTCCCTCATAACCTTCTCCTTCTCTCTACCCATCAATTTCTCTGTTGAGTTTAATATACTTCTGCACCAAATGTACTGTATATATGTATGTCTGCGTGTGAAAGTGCAAGTTTAACCTTCATTTGTATAGTTCAAATAAGTATAAGGCTTATGAGATGGCTGCTTGCCCAATCCTTTCTTCCATGTTGGTATATTCTTACTCTTATTCTTCTTAAACATCTCAATTATGGGATTTACTTCCTTCTTTATTTCTTTACTTCATTCCTTTTTCCCTCCTTTTTATTTACTCTCTTAAGATCATCAAAGCAGAACAAAACCACCCTTACACTCTCTGTGACACTTGAATATCACAGTTCTGAAGGGATTCTTGTCCCTTCTGTTTCTAGTGGAACATATGTACACTTCCTCCTAAGTTAACTCTTTCCAAATGCTCAAATGTACTTACTCATTTCTAGGTCTGACTCATGTGTTCGGATCCCAAAGTGTCTACTCATATCTAATCTTTTTATCAGCACTGCCTGAAAACTTTCTATTCCATTGCAGACCTATTTTTCCCCCTGTGGAATTATATTCAGTTTTTTAGGTTAAGTTATTCATGGTTATAAACCTTTACCTTTGACCTGCTGGAATATTATAGTCCAATATTTTCTCTCTTTTATTATTATAGCTGCCAATTCCTGTGTGATTCTTACTGAAGTACTTTAACTACTATTTTGTGAGTGTTTACAGTAGATCTTTGACCTGGAAGTTCTATGTTTGGGATATGACACTCCTGGGAGTTTTCACTTTGGAATTTCTTTCTGGAGGTGACAGGTAGATCCTAGTTTCACTTTCCCTTTAGTTCTAACAGATCTTGGCAGTTTTCATTTATGATTTCTTAAAATATGGTGTACAGGTTTTGTATCTCTTTGTGATTTTCAAGGAATCCAATAGTTCTTTAATTATCTTTCCTTGACCTATTTTCCAGATTGGTTGTTTTTGATAGTATCCAGGTCAGTTGTCTTTGACAGTTCTACTAACAAAAAAATTTTCTTCTATTTTTCAATCTTTTTATTTTGTCCTACTATTTCTTATCATCTCTCTTTACTTTATTCTAATTTTCAGGGGATTTGTTACTTTGGGAAGGTCTTCCTCCTAATCTGAACTATTTTCCTTCCAGTTCTTTCTTCCAAAGCTTTTATTTCTCTTGTAAATTCATTTCTTATCGCTTGCTTTATTTCTTCCACTTACCATTATAGTTCTTATCAACATATTTTTTCTTATGCTTTTCGTGTAATTCTTGGGGCATTACTTTCTTCTTCTTCATGTGCTTTTTTGGTTTGTCTTAACCCGTAAAACTTCTTCAGGGTGATTTGTATCTTCTGTTTACTCACATCACCAGCTTCAGTGTGTAATCTGAGACTTTGTTCCAAGACCAAACTCTACTTCACTCCCGCACTCTTGGAAGGGAGACCAGGATCTGTTTAGCTCTGAGATCAATTACCTGAGTTCATACTGCTAACTTTTACCTCCCCTAATATGTCTGTGTTCACAGTGCTGGCAATGGTCCAAGTACCGAATAACGCAGTTCTCAAGACCCTCTGAATTATCTCAGTTCAAATTGCTATAGCCTTCTAGTTCTCCTGGGTTATCCCAACCAGAATGCTGTCAGATTCCAGCCACATGTTGATAGTCAGAAAGTCGTGGTTTCCAACCTTCCTTCCTTTTAAGATAGATGAGGCTAAAAATGGAGACATGGACTATATTTGAAGTTGGCAGATTATGAAAATATAGTTCTGCTGCTGGCTTAACAGTACCTATGCATAATCTTGCTGGAAAAGTTGGAAAAAGAAAACCCAGAATCTTACTAACATCTACCATACACGTGGTATTAAACTGTCATGTTGACAAATCATGTTCACAAGACCAACTTTTAACACTAATCAATGTAAAGTTTTACTTGGTATAAAATAACGAACTGAAGGAAGGGAGAACTATAACAACAGTAGTTCACAAGAAGTAAAAAGGTGTAAGCTTTTGCTGACTTAAAGTTAGTATGATATGGCTACCTGAAAGACCAATTCAGTGTTAGGCACCACTGATGGAAAGAGACTATTCAAATAAAGCAGATGATAATGGTCTCATGTGCTTCTGTGTTTCTCAGTCATACTACTGCATGTCATTCTGAATGTCCCATTTTAAGAACACAGATCAAATGGATTATATCTGAGTGCCACATTTTAAGAAGAGCACCGATCAACTGAATTCTATACAAAAGAAGAAAACCAAGTTGCTCAGTGCACTCAAAACTATGCCATATGCGGTTCTGTTGAAGGAACCAGAAGCTTCATCTCTACCAATATTTGAAGGACTGGAACTCACGCAGTATTTTGCTTTGCAATTCAGTAACACAGTTACCATGTGATACTGTGTGTTATAACTATCGGCTGTATCCCTCTGAGATATTTGTAAAGCATGTGATAATAGGAACTATATCTTATCATACTGTATTACCACCCAGTGCTCTGTATATAGTAGGTATTTTAAATGTTTGTTAAATTAATAAATGGTGGGTTACATGTTTTTCATGGCCCTAGAAGGCAGAACTGGGAAGAGTGAATAGAAACTGCAGGGAGGAAGGCTTAGGTTCAATATAATAGATAACCTAACAATTAGGACTGCATAAAAATGCAACTGGCTGACTCAGGCAAGTAAATTTTCCATCACTGGCTGTCTTCAAGCAGAACTTGGATGACTTGGATTTGTTAAGAATGTTGCATGGAGCTAATATGGTAATATATTTTGCATGACTTTACATACATAATTGATAGGGAGGGGGAGAATTTGTAACTTAAAAAACTTTTAAATGAATGACTTCAAAAGTAAATTCTTAAATAAATAAAAGGATGTTGCAGGAAAGGATCGTGCTTCAGATAAGGTTGGGCCTGATGCTAGATAACTCACCAGGTCCCTTCCAACTCAAAGATTCTGTGAGTATGCTTTATTCAATGATTAAATATACCTAAGGTACTTGAAACAGTGATTTGAAAAAAGGCTGCCCACAAAACATCCTTCACTTAAGCAGGGATACAAATTTTAGAGTACTTGCTAAGGGTTAAGCAAATGGTGGTACTGCTCCTTAGTCCTAGGGTGTATTCCTTTTTATCCCAGAACAACAGGGTAGGGGCAGTTCTCAGGAACTGTGACAAGTTGACAAATGAGAATACACAGGTGTCCCTCTCAACAAAAATAATCCAACCTGACAGCTGAGTCTCTGAGAGAGATTCTCAGAGGGTTTCCCAGTGGAGCTGGGGTGACTCCAAGTCGAACTCAGAGAAAATGAAATTGCAGTGAACTGGAATACCCAGAATTGCCGATATGAAGGCACAGGAATGGAAGCAACTACATATTCTCATTAAGACATACTGACCAAGACGTCTCCCCAGACTTTTCGGAGAAGCTTTCTAATAAGTTCCCAAACTATGAAAATAAGGAGCTTAGTCAGTTTTTCCTCCAGTTTACTCTGTTCACTGAAGCTGAAAATTATCTCTTACTGTGGTTCCTAGATCACCAATTCTCCCACAATGCAGCTGGAAAAGTAGAAACAAACAACTGGATTCTAGTCTCAATCTATTGCTAACAACCTTTCAGGACTTCAGTTTTCTTCACCCGTAAAACACTGAAGCCCATATTCATTCACTTCATCTCTCAGCTAAAAAGAAAATAAATGAAAATATTTTTGTCACATCACTTCTCGTATGCTCTTCTCTTCTGCTCTGAAACAGTAACTACAGTTGTTCATTTTTTAAAAATCAAATTAAACCAGCCCTATGTATTTGATTCTATCAACAATGATGAGTACTCTTATACGCTAACCCTGGTACATGGCAAAGCAACAACAGCTAGGGAGATGCATTTTTCTTCGTCACACCAAGTACCTTGAGATAAAAGAAAGGAATGTGCTTCTTCAAAATCTTTATCCTTCAGCAAATTCAATTTTTACTTTGGACAAACATCATATTATAACAAATATCATTACAGAAAAGTGTCTGTGCAGCCCCCAGTCATCACAGTGGATAGTTTCATGAGGATGTTGGATCCAAGGGTGCAAGGGTGGGGAACCTGTGGCCTCAAGGCCACACACGCCTGACCACAGAAGGCCATCCAGCTATAGCTCACAGGACCTCCATGACAATTCAACTCAACAAGCCTTTATTAAGCATCTATTATATGCTAGAAACAGGGAATCTAAAGATTAAAATAACACCTGCCCTCAAAAAGTTTACATTCTGCTAGAAGAAACACACATGTAAAGAGAAGTTTATGAAAAATATATACAAAATACATACAAAGTAATGGGGGAGGAGGGACACAGGAAAAGTTTCTTGTAGGAGAACATGAAAACCTGAACTGAGCCACACAGGGAGCAAGGCTGGGATTCTAAGAGATGGAAGAAAGAGGGACTCATTCCACAAATGGCTGTTCAAAGGGATGGAGACAGAAGATGGGATGCCACATATGGCGAACAGCAAGGAGACCAAACAAAGAACATATAAGGAGTATTGAGAAATCACCTACAAAGATGAGTTAAACCCTGAATGTGAAGGGCTTTAAATGCCCAACACAAGAGTTTGTATTCTAGCCTAAAAGCAACCACAAGCCACTGAAGCTTCTTGAACAGGGAAGAGACATAGCCAGGCCCATTTTTTAGGGATATCAATTTGACAGCTGTATGGAAGAAGGTTTGGAAGGAGGAGAAGCAGAATAGAGGGAGAGCCTTAGAAATCTTCAGAATAGGACTTCATAGAGGCAATATTAGTTATATACAGTTCACATTCCCTCTGGTCCCTATGCATATGACAGAACTCTCTATAAAAGGAATGAGTGAATGAATGAATGAAAAAAAATTTTGAAATATTTAATGCATGCAAATAAAGTACTGTGATATCCAATAAGTTTTTGCTATTCTACAATCTCAGGATGAACAGTTCACAAATTTTGCCCCTGGGAAACATAGGGGAATATTAGAAATATTGGTCAAATATGGTGCCATATGACATCCAAGGTTCTATTACTATAGTAAATTCAATTATCAGTTGCTAATAATGATTTTCTAGGGAAATCAGGAAGTGATTAATAACAAAATTATATAATACTTTAAAGTTTGCAAAACACTTTACATACATTATTTTATTAAAGTCTCACAACCACCCTGGGAGATAAGCACTTAGAGATATTATTGCCCCCATTTTACAGATGAGTAAACTGAAGGTCTGAGAAGGTAAATGAACTGTCCATGGTCACATAGCTGGGAAGTGATGGAGGGAAGAGTCAAACCCATAGAATCACAGAGTTTGGGAGCCTCATGGCCTTCAGATAGAAAGAATTCATTATTTCTCAAGGTAGCCCATTCCACTGCTGTACAGCTCTAGTTATCAAGAAATTTCTCTTGACATCAAACCTAACCTTGGCTCATTAGAGCCTCCACCTGTTGCTCCTGGTTCTATTCTCTGGGGTCAAACAGAATCAACTGATCGACAAGTATTCATTAAGCACCTAATGTATGCCAAGCCCAGTGCTAAGTGCTGGGAATACTAGTACCAAGAAGGAAGCGATCTGTACTCACAAAGTGCTTCCATTCTAATGAGGGGAGGGAAGAGAGATAATAAATACATATGAAAATGTATACACCGTAAATATAAAGTGAATAAATACAAGCATATTTGCAGAAGTTCAATACAAGGTAGTCTGGTAGTGAGGGAAAGCACAATTAGCTGAGGGGAAGAGAAAAGCTATCCAGAATATAATACCTGAGCTGACTTAAAGGAAGAGAGGAACTCTATGAGGTGGAGGTAAGGAGAGAGGTCATTTCAGGCATGTAAGATGATCAGAGCAAAGGCATGGAGAGAGAAAACAAAACAAGTCTAATCTGTCCTCAATATAACAGCCTTTCAAATGCTTGCAGAAAGCTATCATGCCCTCCTGAGTCTTCTCTCTGGCTAAAAATCTCCGCTTCTTTCATGTGAACTTCATATGACTCAAGGTCTTTCACCATCCTGGTCGTCCTTCCCTCTGGATGCTCTCCAGATGGTGAATGTCTTTCTTAAACTGGGTTTGAAACGGACACACTAATCCAGATGAGGTCTCAAAAGGACAAAATGCAGAGGCCACCACCATCTTCTGCTCTTGGAAGCTCACACCTCTTTTTAATGCAGCCCAAGATCCCGCGTGCTCCTGATTCCAAGCTCAGCACCCTACTGTGACACTCTTCTGCAGAGCATGAATTCGCCACAGTAGTAGTCTTCACTTAACCCACCACGCCCCTTGCTGACAGCCAGACTGGACAGCTGTGTTCCCTAATTTGAGCGCGTGCCATTTGTATCACAGGCTGTGACAGAGGAAGAAAACATTGGAGCCACAACTGGACAGTTTACTGCTATTTAGTTCTAGCTGTGACAGGGACATCAAGCAACAAACTCCCCTTTAACTCTTTACCGGTTCAAAACATCAGAACCACTCCCTATCCATCTAAACTCCCAAACTGCTCACTAACATCAAAACAAATCAAGATAAAAGCTGACAACATATTAGTATATCCTCAGGTTTAGAAAAAGAAAGGATCAAGGATAAAATGTGTATATAGCAATCTAGATTTAGTACACAAGAACAGGGCAGATTCTCCAGATCCTGGACACTGGAAACGTTTTCTATCCAGCAATACATTCATTTTAATGAAATTCTTTTACCAAAAGGAAAATGAAGGGACTCATTATAATGGAGAATGCCAGTAAAAATAAACAAGTATGTTTGTTTATATGTTGCCATGCTGTTTCCCTACCTCATTTTCACAAGCATGTATTTTGTCTCCCCAATTAGACTTGTACAGATTGGCTTCTCTTTTTTTCTCTGTGCCCTCCAAGACTCTCAGAAAGGTATTCTACACCCGATTGGTGCATAATAAATGTTAAATGACAAGCCACGTGAGATGGCTTAGGGAACACATCCATTAAATGAAAGAATCTTAAATAACACAGCATTGAGGTTGCTTATATTAAAGATATGATACTCCTCGTGCTCATTTTTTTTTAATATCATATAGGGGGAAATGACTTCAGCTTCCATTTGGAGAAAGAATAAGCACGGTATAAAGGAAAATTCAAAATAATAGACATAGAGCAGTGGGAGCTGAGATTCATCTGTCAGCAAATGACATCAATTTGCACTCGTTAGCACTGCCTGGCATGTGCTACACCACCCCCTCGGGTAATTTACATTTTTTTTAAAGCACGTATTTCTATATTTAGGAGGTTAGGATAATCAGGGTGGAAAAGCCCATCTGCTTGCCGCTCATTCCAGCTGCTGTGGATACTGAAATGAAATCTGTGTATTTTTTTCCCCCTTGCCCATTTCATCTCACTGTGTTTGGAACACGAGGACATGACAGAAACATAACAGTAGCTGTGGGCAGAAAATCTCATATGCATTTTATGTACAGTAAACCTTCATCATCCCATAACATCCCCCCACCACGGGAGAACATGCTACAGAGATATAGAGACATAGAGGCATGTTTACTTATGTGAATGATGACATGCACATACTCTAAGACTCTGTGACCCCATTATTTTGATATACATATATGTGCATATAAAATATGCATGACATACATAAATATGCACACATTAAGAGATCTAAAGTCATTTGGTGACTCTTTGCCCTCAAGGCATATGGCACCGTATGTACTTGGGACTAGGAGAAATACAGAGATCTTATTTCTAAAAAGACTTCAATTGATTCTGACAAGACAGAACAACAAAAAACAATCAAAACAAACCAGCAGCCTTATTCTCACCACTGAAAGAGCACTGGCCTGGAAATCAGAGTTCCAGGTCCACCACTAACCAGCCTGGTAACCTTGCACAGGTGAAAACCTCTCTCAGCCTCAGTTCCCTCATCTGTAAAATGAGGGCCTCTGACACGTCTTCTATATCTAACAATGATTTCTGCACAAGCCTTCATGAAACATCATCCACTGATAGGGGCAAAAATTAACAAAGTTCATTTTCAACCTACTGAATAAAAATCAGATTTTAAAAACAGGTCTCTAATTTATATTTCAAAAGTTTTCCTCTACTTAAAGAGACAGCATGTCTCAGTTTAAAATGATGACAAAGTGGTTCACCAGCATCTCTGTCAAGAGATGTCTTTTCATGAAGATTGCCTATTTGTTGTTCTAACTTGTCTGAACCAAACAAACTCCTGGGGAGAGGGCAGATCATAGCTTTCCAAGCTTGGTACCTGTCCATTCCCACGTCAACACATCATCTGTGATGAACAGGAGACGCCTTGAGGAGGACATGACAAACAGGAGGATGGGAGCCATCGAACCCAACCTCCTCATTTTATGGATGAGGGAACTGAGGGCCAGAGAAGTTAAATGGTTTGCCGAAATTCAGAAAAGCCAGTAGTAGAACCTGAAGTCAAGTCCAATCTCCTGGCATACCTTCCCATATTAAATGGTGATGACGAAAATCAGAAGAAACTAAGACAATGCAAAAAGTCCAACAAACTTAAGTTCTTTATTCCAGTATCTGCATTCCAATGATGGTTTTATTTTTTGGACTAGAATATTATTTCACTGGTACAAAGCTCAGTGAAAAGACAATGCAGTTCAGGCCCTGCTCTTATTTTTGCATATAAATGTCAGTGGCAAGATCTTCTTGTATTCTTCGGTACATTGCAATCAATCAATCATTAAATATTTATCAACACCCCTACTATGTGCCCCGCACCATGCTAAGCACTAGTGATATAAAAAGAGACAAAAGACAGTCCCTGCCCTCAGGGAGCCTACTATCAAATGCACAGAGTAAAGGTTAAATATTTGATATTTAAATATTTGAATATATTATTTATTAAAGGATAATAAAGGGAAGGAGTCAGTAAAGTGTGAACAGTAACTAGGGAGCAACAGAAACCATCATACTAGGAAGAAAGAGAATTAGAAAGCCTTAAGGAAAGACTAAGCTAAGAAATAAGAAATAAGAATCCTTTGGTATAAGAGAAGAGCAGGAACATGAAAGAAAGGTGAGTCAAACTAGAAAATCATTAAAGAAACCAATTTGAGAAGGCTAGAAAGAACAAAACAAGCGACCCTTGGAAAGGGCTAAGGTTTAACAAAGAAGTAGAACCGGGCAGGACCAAAACACAATTCTATATGGGCAGAGAGGCAGGCAAAAAGGCATAGAGTTACA
>CM053596.1:252586492-252604034 GCA_028646575.1 Pseudocheirus occidentalis
GAAGCGATATTCTGTTGCATTGCCCATACACAGTTCCAGGTCATAGTCCTATGTTGGAAATATAGCATGCAGTTCCTCATGTATAGTACATGAGACCCGTGGCATTCTGGAAACATGGCTACACTTCTGGCAACCTTTGTCCAGCATGTTCAGGCCTCTGGACATGCAGGCTTTGTGGTGCCTGAGAAGGCTGGTGTTTGGAATACCAGATGCTCCAAGTGATAGCTCTGTGCTGTGTAGAGAGCTCCACCATTGTCTCCAGCTGCCCCTTATCTTGGAATGCAAGAGCCCAGCTACACATTTGCTATATGTATTGCTTAACACAGCCTAGAACAAGGGATATAACGGGAACTGGGGGACTTCAAAAAGAGGGGAGTAATGTAACCAGCATATGCACCACAAGAAAGGAACTCAGCTCTCCATTTCCGTGGGCTCCTGACTCTTATTCCAAGAACATGGCTGGCCGTGTCTGATCACATGTGTCGAAGACCCTAGAGGAAGGGAAGTGCCCAGCTGCTTTTACCATTAGGCCATAGGAGTCCCAGAGCAGGGAGGAGCACTAGCAGGAATGGGGATCCTGGACACAGTTGCAGGTTGAAAAATTGTATTTGTGGTTGCTCACATACCAGAACACAGGCCAGGAGAACAGTGACCACACCTCTCCTTAGATCATAATGCCTTAGAAGAATGAGAAATTTAGAGATCCTTAGAACCATCTTTAAAAATAATTTGCAAATCCTATACTTGATTGTATGCTTCCATGGGCGGGGGAAAGGAGGGGAAAAATTTGAAACTCAAGGGATTGTGGAACTGACTCTCGTAAACTAAAAGTAAATAAACAATAAAATAAAATAAAATAAAATGAGAAAAAAAACAACAGCATAAAAAACGACATTGGAGCAGAGCCCAACTTTAACATAAAATTAAAAGTCAAGAAATAAACTAGAAAAATGAGCAACAATAGCAACAAAAAGAACCTGGCCACAGAAAGTCACAACGGTGACAGGGAAGCTCAAAACAAATTCAGAACAACACGTGTCAAAACAGCTACATGAAAAGCCTCAAAGAAAATGTGAATTGGTCTCAGCCCTCCTCTCCCTCCCCAAAAAAGAATCCTGGAAGAAGATTTTTAAAATCAAATAAGAGAGGTAGAGGAGAAATTGGAAAAGGAAATTACAGTGATGCATGAAAATTATGGAAAAAGGAGCCAATCACTTGGTAAAGGAGTTACAAAAATATTGGAGAAAATGACAACTTAAAAAAACAGAAAATATTGAAAGTAGCCAGAAAGGAACGATTAAAATATTGTGGAGCCACAGTCAAGATAACATATGATTTAGCAGCTTCTATATTAAAGATCAGAGGGCATGGAATATAATATTCGAGAGGGCAAAGGAACTGGAATTACAATTGAGAATCATCTATTCAGCAAAATTTGGGGGAAAAATAGACGTTCAGTGAAATAGAGGGAATAACATACACAGTCAGTTGGGCATAAAAATATATCTTATCCTACAAGGAAGTAGGAGAGGGATAAAAGAAGGGGTGGGAGCTGATGAAACGGAGAGTGGATTTGGGGAGGCTGCGGTTAGAAGCAAAACACTTTTGAGGATGGAAAGGGTAAAAGGACACAGAGTAGGATAAATGGGGAAAAAGTAGGATGGGGGGGAAATATACACTAATCATAACTTTGAATGTGAATGGTGGTGAATTCACCCACAAAATGGAAGTGGATAGCCAAGTGGCAAAAAAGAAAGACAGTCCTTGACCTCAAGGAGCTTACATCCTAATGGTGAGAAACAACACAGAAAAGGAAGCTGAAGGGAGAGGGAAAGGGGAGAAGAGTGCTTGTGTTGGGCCAAGAGTAAGAAAGAAGGCAAACAAATCAGAAGTGGAACCAAGAGGTGAATAAAAGAGTGAACATGTAGGAGGACCTGAGTTCAAATCTGGATTCAGACACTAAACACTTACTAGCTGTGGGACCTTGGGCAAGTCACTTAACCCCAATCACCCTGCCCCCCCAAAAGAAGAAAAAGGAGCATTTTCCTGAAAATTGAGGTCTCAGGAAGAACTAACCAATCAGAGGAAGGAAATGAGTAGTTCTAATTGAAAATTACATAACTTTAGTTAGAGATTGTTCTGGAATATTCACCCCCAAACTGTATTTTAGCATATTATGGCATTTTTCTTCAGTATTAACTATGAATGTTACCTTAAATTGTCTAGTGGCAGCTAGGATAGAGCACTGAGTCTAGAGTCAGGAGGACCCAAGTTCAAATTTGGCCTTGGACATTTAACTAGTTGTGTGACCAGGGTACAATTGAAGAAACTGAGGTAGACAAAAGCTAAGAGACTTCACTTAGGTTGAGTGAATATATACATATATGTGTGTGTGTGTGTGTGTTGTGTGTGTATGTATATGTATACATATTTTGGACACAAGAGAGGAATCTTTAGCAACTCTTCTAGGATTCTTGGAAAGGGCAGCTACTGATAAGAGGGTTGGTCCAAGCCTGACCATTTAACCAGAAGTCACGTACCAGGAATTATTTGGAAAATGCCAAACCTAGGGGAAATGTAAATCACATAATTAGTAGTCCTGTGAATTATTTTATCTCCTCATGAGGTTCAAGTATCAGTATCCTAGCAGATTATGATAGTAATTAGACTAAGTTACTGATTCTGTTTTAAATTTGTTTTAATAAAATAAAATTTATGTTGAACATTCCTTTTGTATGTAGGACGTAAATTACTTGTCCCATCCCAGAATAATATTGTACATTAAGTATTTTTTTACTCCTCCTTCTTGGGGTGGCTAGGTGGTGCAGTGAATAGAGCACTGGCCCTGGAGTCAGGAGAACCTGAGTTCAAATCTGGCCTCAGACACTTGATACAAAAAAACTAGCCATGTGACTTTGGGCAAGTCACTTAACCCCAATTGCCTTCTAAAAGGCAAAAAAAGTACTCCTTCTTGGGAAACAAAAACCAGACATGAACTGTAAGTAAAATTGTCCCTGGAGTGCCAGGGTGGGGAATTTAATAAGCCAAAGACTGTGAAAACAAGGAGGCGAGATCCCTCATTGAAGGTCAGTACCCCCAGTTCTTAGACTAGATCACATGCCTAGGTATAGAACAGGGAGGGAGTATATGTCCTTGTATGAGTCCTGTCCTATGTGAGCCCAGCAGTGATTTCTCTAGTGTGTATACACACACAGTATATATGTAGATGCGTGTATATATGCATGCATGTGTGTACATATGTGTACATATACCCACATATGTGTATATACATACTAACAAAACTAATTAAATTAGTTTCTTTCCCTACTTATAGCATGGATATATAGAAATAAAGAGGCTCTCAAGTCTCTAAGAGAATAGTTTTCCACCTTTGTGAGTAGTAGAAATGTAGTCAAAATTGCTCAGTTATTCCTTTGATCTTCTATCTTTAAGAGGGGTATTTGGCTTAGAATTATATCTATTTACAATCAGATATTTTAAGTTTGTGGTTATGATTCTATTGTTCTGGATCCCTGATAACTCTAACTTTCTTGCTCTTGTGTTTGTCTCTGGAGGGCAGAGATATGAATAGTCCTGATCCATGTGCCTACTCTCACAGGTCTAATTCCCGTTAAGACAATGCCAATATTAAGGCTTAACAACACCCAATTCTCTTTAGAATAGGCTGATGAAAGTCTCCTTCAAACTTATTTATGCATTACCATATAATTCTATCTTTCTCATCTTGAGTAGGCTTTCCTATGATAATATATAGAGAATCCCCTTTGCTATGCATCCACGTACCCTGATCCCATTGACTCACCAGCAAAACCCCTCTATAAACCAATGTAACCCTGAGCCCATAGTGACTCTAGGCCTTTGACCAGAGTATCCTAAGTATCCAGGCTACTACCTTGCATACTGCCTCATACACAGATGGTGGGGGTGAGAAAGGCAGAATGTGGTTATTCCCTTAATGAACTGCTGTCTGTCTGTCCACACTTATCCTAAATGTAGCTATGTGTCATTTACTGGAACATGACTCCACATTTGTATGTCAGGGAACCAGAGGATAATAGTTCCACCCCAGATCTGGAGGGTAACAGTTTAATATTAGCCAGCTTAGTTTTCCCTCCCTCTATACATTTATTAAACAAAGGGCAGTTATGGATGGTATGAAATATATTTATCGAAGCAAACAAATAAAACAGTAATCAGGAAAGCCATACCTATTATTAGTGTTGACAGTAGAATCCACAAGAGTTGGAGTGGTGGTGGTGAACTCTGACCTGAAAATGAAATGAAATTCCAGCTCAACCAGGGAGAGAACTTTTTCACTCAAAAGAGCCCACTCTACGGGCAGCTGGGTGGCACAGTAAATAAAACACCAGCCCTGGAGTCAGGATTACTTGAGTTCAAATCTGGCCTCAGACACTTAACACAAAAAACTAGCTGTGTGACCTTGGGCAAGTCACTTAATCGCAATTGCCCTTCCTTCCCCCCTCCCCTCCCACTCTTAGCAATCTCCAGGGGGTTAGACACTGGGAATCAAGGGACATGTTGGAATGCCTGCTTTTATCTAGGGCAGTGGTTCTCAACCTTCCTAATGCTGTGACCCTTTAATACTTGTATGTCGGCGTATCTGCATGTAGGCGGACCCTCCTGGAGATTGATAGAGGAACGGAGTCTTGGTTCCTAAGACCATTGGAAATATGTTTTCTGATGGTCTTTGGTAACCCCTGTGAAAGGGTTGTTTGACCCCCAAAGGTTGAGAACTGCTGTTCTAGGGTACCTGTGGCTCTGGAGACAGACAGGGATGTCTCTTTTTTGCCATCTGAAGTCTGAATTTTGGGGAGTTTTGCTCTTTATCTCTCCCCTCCCTGTGCCCCTCTCTCCTGCAAACATATTAGCTAATGTTGAGCTGTATCTCTATCTGTATGCAGCATCACAGGGCTGTCCTTCAGGGAACTGTTAAACTACTTTAGGGATGTGTGTGTGTGTGTGTGTGTGTGTGTGTGTGTGTGTGTAGGAAGATACATATTTTTTTTTATTCCATAAATTAACCCATTTATTGTTGGGCTATGGGCTACAGAGATGTAATAAGAAGATTTTACTGGTCTTTCGAGTCCTTCAGTCTTCTGATGGCAGATTTTTCGGTGACTGCAGAGCTGGTATTGGAGGTCCATGCACCACCAGCTACTGTTTTCATACAGGGTCCACAATGCCAGATACCCACAGCCCATCTCTTCATGTTGGTCTTGCCACAGAAGGAGCAGGTCTACTTGGCATGCTGGGTAATTTCAATTTTCTTCACCATTTTTCTGAGGGATGCACCATAACGTGTTCCATATTTACCAGCAAGTCTGACCTTCTTGGTTCTTTTAGCCATGTTAGCTGTGCCAGAGCTGGAGCTTGGAGAGGGCGGAAGCTACATATTTATAACAGTTTTTTTTCTTTGTAGCTTGAAAACAAAGAGAATCATCAACTGGGAAGTGGCTAAATAAATTGCCTTGGTGAACATATTGGAATATTACTTCTCTATAATATGATTAGAGGACCATAGACTGGGAGCTAGCAGTGACTACAGAGGTCATGGAGTTGGACTACACGTCCAACTCCCTCATTTTTCAAATGGGGGAAATTAAAGTTCAGAGAGGTTAAAAGACTTGTGTAGGGTCACATAGCTAGGAACTGTCTGAATTAAGATTTGACCCTAGAACTTCCTGTTTCCATTACCTTATTGACTACATTCAAGAAAGCATGGGAAGACTTAAATGAACTGATAAAGAGTAGATTAAGCAGAACTAGGTAAACAATATATACAATGATTACAACATTCTAAATGGAAACATCCACCACCAAATATTACATGATTACAAGGAATAAGCATGTTCCCTGAGAAAACATGAGAAAGTGCCCTTTCCTCCCTTCTTTGCAGTGGTAGCGTATGGGTATGGAACATGGCGTATGCTGTTAGACTCAGTTGATACGTGGGTTAGTTTTGCTAACCTGTCTTTTTATTGTTGTTTTCTTTCTCTTTTATTTTTTTATTAGATGGTTCACTGGATGAAGAAGGGGAGAGGGATATATTTAGAAATGAAAGTGATATTAGAACAAAAAATAGTAAAATGAATTTTGAAAAAGAAGAAATGGGCACACTATATTTTCATCTCTGGCATTAAGAACTTTGTAGTTCTTTGCTCTGCATTGGTTCGATGCTGGAAATATGATAGGTATCCAGGGGGAAGTCATCTTAAATTTTAAAATTTGTTACAGTTAGATAATTGATAATTTAATAAATTCTCATTTGATTTCAAAATACTTTAGGGCCAAGATTATGATTTTTGAGGGGTTTAGGACTGTGATTTCATCAGTATATAGAACTAACTCCTAACCTGCAAACTCCTAGGAATTTATAGTTTTAGGGAACTGCCTGAGGCAAGGGGAAACTTAGTGACTTACCCAAGGCCACTCATCTACTATAAGAGACTCAAATTGAATTCAGGTCTTCCTGAATCCAAGGTTAGCCCTTTCTTTCATGACCTCTTGCCTGGACTATCAATAGCTTTCTAATTGGTCTCCTTTCCTCAAGTTTCTCCACACTCCAATCAATCTTCCAGTCAACTGCCAAAGTACTTTACCTAAAGCCAGGTCTGACCATATCACCTGAACATCCTCCACTCTAGAGACCCAAGAATCTCCCTGTTATCTTCTGAATTAAATAGAATTTCCTTAGCTTGACATTTAAAGTTCTTCACAGCCTGACCTTTCCCAGTGTTCTTACACTTACTGTCTATTCCATGTTTTTTGATCTAGCCACACTGGCTTTGTTGCTTTTCACGCATGATACTTGATGTTCTGACTGAGTGTCTCCCTCCTGTCTGGTCCCCATTCCCAGCATCTGCATCTCCCCTCTGACTCTTGATTTTTCTGGCTTCCTTTAGGACCCAGCTCATATCCTAACATCTGTAGGCCTTTCCTGGTTCTCCTTTCTACAAGCATTTTTCCTTGACATTACCTCCAGTCTACCCTGTGCCTATATTTTATATGTATACACATATATACATATACATATACATATACATATACATATATATACACACACATACATACACACATATGCATCTGTATATACCTACCACATACACATCATATATATATATATATATATATATATATATATATATATATATATATATATATAATATACTCTAGGTATATTATGTTTTGGGGCACGTAGTTGACATAGTGTATAGAACACAGGCCCTTGAGTCAGGAGGACCAGAGTTTAAATCCAATCTCAGATACTTACTGTGTGACCCTGGGTAAGTGTAAAGCCTTGCACCAGCAGCTTCCCAGAAGAATGCTACTGTGAACAGCTTTCAAGGTTTTGATTACATGGTATAGTGAGCACTCTATTCAATAACAAATCAGAACAAAACATTAATAGAAAATCAAGGTACAGCATTCACAATGTTATGACATAACAACTTATTACAGACAATCAAAATACAGTATTCATAACAACTTATCACTAAAACGGCCACATAGTTTTCACCACAGTGGTCACATAGTTTTGAACAAAGTACAATCATTTAGTCAACCAATCACTTAGTAATTCAATCATTCAATCAACCCAATCATTTAATCATCCTTAAGCCTCCTTAAGGGTCACAACACACAAAAATCAAAGTTCTCCACTCATGGAGCACACTAAGTTACAAATCATTCACTATTCAGTCATCAGAAAGTACACAGGCCATCCACCCTTCAGTCACAAGTAAATCACAATCTTCTCAGTTAGTACACAGTATGCAAGTAAAGTCTTCTTTCAGCTTGACTAAGGGTAGGCTCTCAGATTCCCTGGATCCCCTTCCATGGTCCCAGCTCCTACCTGGATTCACCAAAATGCCACCTGGGTTCAAAGGCAGACAGCTCCCAGCTCCTTCTCCAGCTCTCTGTGCAATTCCTGTTCCACAATGAAGCTCACACTGTCCAGTCTACCTTAAATCCTTCACAGTCTCTATTCCGGGGAAGTCAAGGCTTAACAAAGCCAGAAACAGACAAGGTACCGACACCACTGTCATGCTTCCTCTGGCAGTTCTGGCTGGCTTTCAGAAATCTTCAGCAGCTTCAGCAGCTCCTCAGCAACTCCTCAGCAGCTCCAGCTGGCCCTCAGAAGAAGCTCTGCCACCACAAGTTCCCAAGAAGTTCTGACTTTCCCAGCTGGGGTTTTTCCTTAGATACAGCATTGCTCCTCCCTATTCAGTCCCTTCCTGTCCCATCAGCAACAGTTCATACCTTCTGTTTCTTTAACAGAGGCTTAATTTGAAATTAGGTGTTAAGTACCTCTTAGCTTTAGCAATACAAAAGGATCTTCAAATTTCTTTACTATTACAGTAAGTCACTTAACCCTGTTTGCCGCAGTTACCTTTTCTGTAAAACAAGCTGGGGAAGAAAATGGCAAATCACAGTTTCTTTGCCAAGAAAATCCCAAATGGGGTCACACCTGAAACAGCTGAATAATGCAGCAGCAACAACAACAACAACAACATGATTTACATGTTGTTTCTCCTCTGTAGAATGTGAGCTTCTTCAAGATGAGGACAGGGTTTTTTCTTTTCTTTGTATACTCAACATTCCATGCAGAGGCTGGCAGGCACATAGTGAGCGCTTCATAAATGCTTGTTGGCTGACTAACCAGGTGGCATCTAAACAATTAGCAGGCTCAATGTCTGAAGGCATATCTTTTCTTTTAAAGTAAAGCTCATTTCACTAATGCTAATTACAATTTCTGTTTCACATAGAACTTCCTTATCACAGGAGAGCTGGAGCTGTTGCACAATGGTGCCAACTGAAGCTTAAGTGGGAAAACACATTGGGACAGGAATAATTGCAGTTGAATTGACAAGAAGAAGAAGAGACAGACTGACCTTTGGTTGTCCCAGCCCCTTCCTTTCTCATGTGCAAGGAAGAACAAGATTTCGTCATTCCAAGAACATGCTGCTATTTGTTATTGTCCCCTGGGCATACTCGTCCCAGTCATAAACACGAAAGATGTTGTGTCCTAAGATTCCCATTTATATCAATTAAAGTGATCAGAGTGTAGATATACTGAGTAAGATTAACACTTCATTCCTTTCCAGGGTACACTCCTAACTATTCTGGACTTTCTCTAGAAGGCCCCAGAAGCCTTTTCACCTGGGAAGCTCACTTTGCCCCAGGCTCTCTCACATTGAAAGTACCCTTTTGGGTTTTTCCTTTGGATTGATTGGTTCCTCCCAGAACCACTTCTGGAATACACTGATCGAAATTTTAATGCAATTTGCCTCCTGGTTTGGGTGGTTTTGAGTCTGTTCACCATCTTGGTCGTGTTCCTCCAGAATGCCCTCTAGCTTGTAAATACTTTCCCTAAAATATGATGCCTAGAATTCAATGTACTCTTGTAGTCTGAGCAGGGAATAATCAAGCAGTACTAACATCACCTGTCATTTCTGCAGTGTGATATTGTAACCTAGTGTAGTGCATAGAGAACTGCCTGCCTGGGAATGCCATTTGCAAGTGGTCATCCAGGCTCAAATGAGGAGAAACCCATTATCTCTTAAGGCAATGCGTTTCAGTTTTGGATAACTCTACCTATCTGGAAAGTTTCCTTGCTAGTCTAAGTCTTCTTGCTGTTTCTACCTTAATTCTCTTTTCAAGTTGGTTTGGAAGAAACATAGGTTCTTTAAGTCAATTTGATTGGATTCAATTTGATTCATTTCAATTCAACAAATACCTCTAACCAACTAATATGAATAAGACACTGTTAAGCTGGGGATAAAAAGACAGATGCTCACAGAAATGCATGCTTTTTTATTTTTATTTTTTGGTAATGGAGTGATCTGGACTTAATATTACCCCTGTAATATAATGGGTAAGAATCCTTCTACTGATACAGAACAACAGCTGTGCTATTCTTTTAAAAAATAGTTTTAGGAAGCTGTGTGGGATATTGAAAGGGTTAAATGACTTGCCCAGAATTACATAGCCAGCATATTTCAGAGGTGAGATTTGAACCTAGGTCTTCCTGCCTTCCAGTTCTTGAACCATTACTCTCATTTATAACTTAGTGCTCAAGTCACAATCCTATAAGGTCTTTTGACATTATTAAAAGATTCAGGGGTGACTAGGTGGTACAGTGAATAGAGCACCGGTACTGGAGTCAGGAGGACCTGAGTTCAAATCCAGCCTCAGACACTTAACACTTACTAGCCATGTGACCTTGGGTAAGTCACTTAACCCCAACTGCCCTGCCTTCTCTCCTCCAAAAAGCAAAAAAACCCAACCCCAAACCCCCAAAGATTCAAATAATCCCTTCCAATGACATAACAAAAGTAATTGAAAATGATCAAGTACCTTATTAGCCCTTGGATTAATAGAGAGTATGCCTTGGGAAAGGTTCTAGGTTTAGAGTTGGCATAGACCTTTGGTGTTGTTCAGATATTTTCAGTCTTGTCCAACTCTTTGTGACCCCATTTGGGGTTTCCTTGGTGAAGATTCTGGAATGATTTGCTATTTGCTTCTCTAGCTCATTTTACAGATGAGGAAACTGAGGCAAACAGGATTAAGTGACTTGCCCAGAGTCTCATAGCATGTGTGCATGAGGCCAGGTTTGAACTCAGGAAGATGAGCCTTCCTGAATGGACCTTAGAGGCCAGCTAGTCTAAACCTCTCACTTAAAGGATGAGGAAACAGAGATCTTAGAGAAGTGACCTCTAAGAACACATAGTGACAGAATCAGCATTTGAACCCAAGTCCTCTTACTCCAAGTCAAGCACACTTTCTGTTGTGCCACCTGCCTAAGACTAGTCTCTGAGTGCTATGAAGGATATCAGAGCTGGTGTGTGGAGGTAAACTCCAAAGGATGAAGGCTTACTGTTCTTTGAGGGTGATGCTAAGATCTTCTGCTTGGGAGAAGTTGTACACTGCAGAGGGAATTGTACATAATGCAGGTAAACCTCAATAAGAGGAAATCTCTGAAATATCTTCTCCCTGTTAGGGCCCTATACTCCACAGTGCTATAAACAGAGGATTACAGATTTATTATAGATGAAAGTTATCTCAGAGACCGGGACAGAGGATTTTGGAGCTAAAAGAGACCTTAGAAATGATCTTGTCTAACCCTCTCAATTTATAGATTGGGAGACTAAGGTCCAAAGAGGTTATCTGACTTGATCAACTAAAGTTCAGCAAGTAGCAAGAGGCACAGTTAGAATTTGAAGCTGAATTATCTGATGCCAAATCCAGTGTTCCTTATTCCGGTATCTAGATACTCAGGTTGTTGAGTATCTGACCCAGGATCACAATTAGATGGAAAGAGCAGTCAGAAGGTGTTATTACTGTTTATCCTTTGCTTTCAAAGAGGACCAATGACATCACAGGGTAACATTTTGACTTGTGGGTGAATTGGATTTAAGTGAGGCAGACTTGCGCAAAGTTATCCATCAGCCTCACTCTTTCTTCCAGAGTCATCAAAGTTCAGTTGGCAAGACAAAAGTCAGGAAGAGTTATGATGGCTGGGCTGAAGACTTTGATGTCTTCTTTGTCTGACCAAAATCTAAGTGCTCCAGAGCACTTGCTTTAGCTGCCTTCACGGCCATTGGAAGAAATTGTTCTCATCCTCCCATTCTGCTGGAGGTGAGCCAGGGGGAATTCTTCACATGCTTTGGATAGATATTTCTCTAACTCACCAATGGGTTTGAGGCCTGTTGGTTGCCGTCAACTTGGGTTAGCCAGTCTATGGAGACAGTTTTTTACCAGATGACTGCTGCATGTGTTAGAACTTCTTGGAGCCACAGGTGATGGACGCCAAAGTTGGATGAACAGCCCTGAAAAGGTCTCAGCAAGCCCTTAGACCACAGGCGCTAGTCCTCCTGGACCCATATAATCCAGAAGGTATGTACATACCATGTATTCCTTGGTGGGGTTTAGGTACTGGGGATGCGAAAGACCTTAAGAAATAGTTGTCTTTGGAGTAGCAAATTATTTGTTGCTGGACATATAATGTTTGATGATATTTTATTTTCTTTTAGCAAAAACTTACATATTGTAGCCAGTGTGTTTGCTAATGAGGGTTTGGTGCCAGTCTCTTGGGCTGCCCACTGGAACAGTTTTCTTGGATTTCTGGGTGGGAACTTGAGCCAAGGAAAGTGTAACATTCCACAAAATGTAACCTAGACTCTTCTGGGCAGAGATATCCCTCCCTTCTAGACTGATAACTAGAATCTCACACTATGGGTCAGCCTATCAATTTGCTTTACATCTCACAGTGCTTTTAAATTATTTGATAAAATGTTACTATGGTTGAATAAGGAACAAGATAGAGAGGATAGCTCAAGGAAATGTATCATCACCTACATGCAAAAAACCCCTCAAAGTCTACTTCATTAGCAATACCTTTGGAAATGAGGGGGAACGTTAAAAAATTTCCTGAAGCCTTAATATACAAAGCACCCTGAAATTTCTTTTCCCATGATCCTCCTACTTCTGTACAACACCTCCCCCTCACTTCTCCCTTCCCCTTCCCCCCAACCATCTGCCCTGTTCCTTTTGGGTAGCCAGATTGCCTCTTGAGATCTGTTTACTGCAGCTGCCTTCTTCTGCTATCGAAGTAGCCAAACTGTGACTGCTCTGCAACCTTACTAACCAGCAGGAACAGTTACTTATGTTCAGGACAAGGGGAGGAGATGGAGGAAGAGGAAGAAGAGGAATAGGAGAGAAGAAAGGAGGAGGCAGGAAGGGAGGAAGAGTTCTTAGTAGATAACTGACAAAAGCTCTAATGTAAATTCCTTAATGTCGTGACATGAAGGGTTATTATTGCAGAGAGAGTATGCCAACTGATGTCATTGGTCCTCTTCAAGGATGAAGGATGGACAGCAGTAACAACACTATAGCCATGGGAAAATCATCTTCCTGAGACCTCTGAGGTCTCCACTTCTTATTACTAAAATGGTAATAATGCTACCTTTGCTAGGTACCTCACAGGCTTGTAATAAGAAAAGTACTTTGTAAACCATAAAGTGCTTTGTAAATGTGAGCCATTAAAACAGGAGCTTGGGAATGAGGACTTCAATTAAGATGGTAGCAGTGGAGTAGAATAGGATTGATATTTCAAAAGAAGAAAGGTAGGACTTGACAATTGATTGGCTGGAGTGGGGGAAGGTGAGTGAACCTTAACTCTGAGATTTAGAGCCCAAGAAGTGAACAAATGGTGGTGTTATCTACAGAAATAAAGGAGTTAGGAAGGAGCGACAATCTTTTCAGAAGATGCTGAGTTCAGTTTTAGACATTTTGAATTAAGTGTTGGTGAGGCATTTAGATATAAATGTCAAGTTGGTAATTGGAGATACAGGATTGGAGATCGGAGGAGAGATGAGAGTAGGATATGTAAATTTGGGAGTCATTTTTGTAGAAATGATATTTAAGCCATAGAATTGGATGAGATTTCCAAGAGATAGAGTATGTAGGGAGATGAGTACTAAGAAGAGGGTCTTTATGGAACACTTGTATTTCAGGTGTCCAAGAAGGAAAAACCCAGAAGAAATTAAGAAGGAAAACGAGGGAGAGAGGCTCTGATGATTATTTGCTGTGTGACTTTGGAAAAGTTATTAATTTTTCTCAGCCTCAGTTTCTCATTTATAAAATAGTTTAGACTACATGTCCTCTAAGGTTCCTTCCAACTCCAAATCTATAATCCTGTAATCTCAAAAGATAAAATAAACTTTGACTACATAAAAATAAAAAGATTTTGTTGGAAAAAATAAATGAAAATAGAATTAGAAAAGAAAAGGTAGGTAAAATTAATTGCGTCAATTAAAAGTCTGGTTTCCAAAACATAAAGGTAATTGATACAAATTTATAACATCATGAACCCTTCCCTAATAAATAAGAAGTGAAAAGATATGAACAATTTTCAAAAAAAATTTTCAAATTCTAATTAACCAAATGAAAAGTATTTCAAACCACTAACAAAAGAGAAATGAAAATTTTTCTCCATGCAAATTGACAAAGAAGAAAAAAAGTGGAAAAATTAATATCTTTGGAGGGCTGCGGGAAGACGGGCATATTGATGCATTATTCAGTGGAGTTGTAAAATGGTCCAACTGTTCTGGATTTCACTTCGAAATTATATAAGAAAATCAACTTATCTATACTCTAATTCAACAGTCCCATTACTGGGTATATATGCTAAGGAAACCCAAAAAAGGGAAAAGATCCCACATATACCAAAATATTAATATTTTCTACTCTTTGTGGAAGAAATGAACTGGAACATACTAGGTATCTATCAAAGGGGGAACAGATGAAAAACTCCTGATATATGAAGGCAATGGAATATGATTATGTAGAAAGAAATAACAAATATGAGGAATTCAGAGAAATGTGGGAAGATTTTTAGGAACTGATAAATCTTATTAGAGCCATAGAGCTACTTGCCTCACATCCTTCAGGACACAACAATTCACGGTCAATAGGATTTAGAACAGGACAGGACCTTAGAGCTAGTGAAAAAAAAACCCAAAAACAAAATGAAGAGAACCATCTATGTGTGAATGAAAAATTCGCTAAGTCAGACTATGAATACAGAGGAAAACCAACAGATCCTAGAGAAAAGACAATGAAACGTTGCTCTTTTCTTATAGCAGAGATGTGTGTGTGTGTGTGTGTGTGTGTGTGTGTGTGTGTGCATATATGGCAGATGGGGAGAGGGAGGCTGTTTTTATTCAGTCATGTCTGATTGTCCTGACCTCATCTTGGGTTTTCTTGGCAAAGATGTTGGAGTACTTTGCCATTTTCTTCTCCAGCTCATTTTGCACAAGAGGAAACTGAGGCAAATAGGATTAAATGACTTGCCCAGGGTCACACTGAGCCAAACAGGGTTAAATGACTTGCCCAGACAGCTAAGTGTCTGAGGTCAGATGAGTCTTTATGACTTCAGGCCCAGTGCTCTAGCCACTGTACCATCTAGCTGCCCTGAAGTGGAAGGAGATTACTGGAATTGAATACTGTTTATATGATTAGATATCTCTAGGTAATTTTGCTTTTTTTCCCCCTTGGTCAAAAGGAAGGGTTCAACCTAGAAGGGGGGGAATTGGAAGTGACTGTGAAGTAAAAACAAAAGTCATCAAAAAGCTATTTTAAAAAAGAAATGAACACTGAGTATGTAGCTGCAACCAAGATAAATCTGTGTTGTGAAAATCAAGGGAATAGAATCAGGAATGGAATAGACAGCAATGTTCCAAGTTACAGAAAATTCAAGGAGCCTGAAACCTGAGAAGAGTCTACTAGATCTGGCAGTTAGTAGAACTTTGGTGACCTTGGGGAAGGTAGTTTTACTAGAGATTGGAGGTTTGAAGACAGAATTGGTAAATAGAGGTAGTGAGTTTGACTACTCTCTCTAGAAGGTCATTCATCAGTAAAGGGCTCAGATGATCAGTTGATTGGAGTAGAATCATCTGATTTCAGGTGAAAATCAATCAAAATAGAAAAGAAGAAATAGACTATCAAGACATGAATTAGACTGTTAATGGGAATTGGGATCAAATTGGAGCTTAAGGAGCCACCTAGCTATGGGGCTGAAATCTTAGGTTCAAGGAAGGTCAGAAGTTACTTTAATGAATACCTTTATTTCTTAATTAGCAATTAAATTAAAAAAACTTCCTGGAAAAGTAACAACTTTAAATTCACACAGTGGAGTAAATGACTTATATTCATGCCTGTCCTACCAGCCAGTGGTATTTAATGGGGAGAAAATTACACAAAGGGGAAGCAGGGAAAGGATATTGAAGATAAACCCCCCTCTACTTATCGATTTTGGCAAAGGTTTTTCTTTTAATTGTTTAGCCTAGAGAAGTTCAACTTGAAGGGGAAAAAACCAAACAAACCAATTTTCAGATATCTGAAGGAAATATTAAGTAGGACCCAAAACAAGACACTGGCTGGAAAACTGCAGGAGAATAACCTGATTAGAGCCGAATACCTTCTTGCCTGAAAGTGTTTAACCCAGGGCACAAAAGTTCATGGATCTAGAAAAGGATCTAGATCTGGACAGGACCCTAGAGCAGGAATTCTTAATCTTTTTTTTTTTTTGTCATGGACCCCTTTGGCAGCCTGAAATTTATAGACCTCAGAAAATGCTTTTAATTGCATAAAATGACACACACAGTATTACAAAGGAAGTCGATTATATTGAGACTTAATACATTTTTTTTTTAAAGTTCATCTACAGGGGCAGCTACGTGGTGCAATTAATAGAGCACCGGCCCTGGAGTCAGTAGGAACTGAGTTCAAATCCGACCTCAGACACTTAAAACTTACTGCCATGTAACCTTGGGCAAGTCACTTAACTCCAATTGCCCTGCCTTCCACCCTCCAAAAAGAAAAAAAAAGTTCAGCTAATAAACATGTATCAATCCCTCTATTTCATCATTAAGCCCTTTAATTTATTACCCTGCTATGCAAATTTCACCTCTTTTGATCCTTGTAACAACCTAGACTAAGTGACTTGCCTAGTAACTATATGACGCTAAATTTGAACTCCTATCCACCGCATTACCCAGCTTGCCTCTAAAAACCAGTCCCTGCCCTCAAGGAGCTCCAGGGTCTCCATGTCTAACTAACTATCTTAGAGAGGAAACTGAGTCCAAAGAGGTTGTTCGGGCGCCGATGCCGAGTGCTTTTAGCATCAGTCCGGGAGAGTCCCGGAAAACCTGTGCCTCCAGGTGGGGGCGGAGCTCGCCGCTCCGCGATGCCCAGCGCTCATTGGTTGTCCTCGGAGGCGGGGCGGAGCTAGAGATCCACAGGTGGCCGCGAATCGGGATGCGCGCCTGGCCCCGCGGGTGGGCCGCTAGGCGTCGCGCTGGAGCCGCGTCTCCGCGGTTGCCGAGGCGACGGTGCGGGGGTGTGCTTTGGGGAAAGGCGTGCGGGGCGGTGGGGGCAGAGGGGCGGGCGGGAGCGGCGGGGCTGGGGGGTGTGGCTCCCGGAGCAGCGCGAGGGGCCCGCGCGGCGGCTCCCGGGGCAGCGCGAAGCGGCGGGGGCGGCGCTGCTGCTGCTCGCACTGGTGCGTCCGTCAGGCGGCGGCGGCGGCGGCGGCGGCGGCGAGCTCGGAGCGCCCCGGGGCGCGGACTGTGGGAACCGGCCGCGGGAGAGTGCAGAGGGCAGCGGTCGGAGCCAGACCGGGCGGAGCCCCGCCGAAGCCCCCCGCGGTGCTGGGGCGAGGGAGGCGGGCGCCCGGCAGCCCCCGGGATGACTTCGAGGGGCTCCCCTCTGGCGCCCCTGCTTCTCCTCTCTCTGCAAGGTAAGACCCCGCACTCCCCTCGCTCCCAGGTGGCATGGGCACACGTGGGGGCAGGTGCCTCCGGCGGGGCCGGCCAGTCCCAACTTTTCCTGGGGCGCCTTGTTTATGCGGGGGCAGCCTGGGTGCCCCCGCTCCGCGAGCTGCTCGATCCGGGGTGCCTTCCACCCCCTTGCGGGCTTCGTCTGTTCTAACCGAAGATCGATC
>CM053596.1:252604534-252622992 GCA_028646575.1 Pseudocheirus occidentalis
TTTGAGTTAACAACACAGGTTACAGAGACCATGAAGGTGGGGTGTAAGGATCCCCAAAGAAAACCAAGTGCAGAGGCCCACCTCCCCAAACTCCTACAGGGGAGGGCAAGAAACAACACAGGGTAAAAGGTTCACTAAAGTGGAACAAGGTGCTTTTTCTTTTAAGTTGGAGACCAATTTTCTTACTAAGCTTGTTTAGTCACAAATCGCATTCCTAGATTATTTTGAAGTCAGGCTGTGTTGCAAGGGAACACTAGGCACTTTTCCTTAAGATCTCCTCCCTGAATTCCCCTCCTAGCAGCCTCCTAGCCACTTCTCACCACTTGTCCCAGCATCCCAGGACAAAGGGAAGGCAAATGTGACTGACCCCGTACAAGGGCGTCACCTTGCACGAGGGTGCACAGTCTAACTGACCGCCCAGAAGTCAGTTGAGTTTCAGATGCCAATGGAAGTGTCTGGGCACTCCAGGAGTTTTGTTGCTAGGAGGACAGTAGGAGCACAAAGGTCTGGGAAAGAGAACAAGGAAAAGAGTGCTTACCTGTTATCCTGGTGGCTAGAAGAACATCAGAGTCCATACTTGCCAACATGAGGTGGTTCATGGTTGGGAGAGCTGGTTCAGGTTTTTGAAAGAATTCGATCATACCTTCTCCTTAGCCAAAGGGAGCTTAATTAACACAAAAGCATGCAGGCCTGAGACTTGGGAAGGAGATAAACAAAGTCAATGACATAGGAAAAGGACTAGACTTTATAAGAGAAAGGAGCACTAAAGCACCTTCAAATTACAGAATGGACTAAGAATAGGCCTCAAACCCTCCTCAGGGGGCAAAAGAAAGTAACCATTACTATAGATCCTTAGGGCACCTTTGTATCCAAATCAGAACCAGAATCATGCCCATTCTTAAAATAATTAACTAATGCCTCTACCGCTACTTCTCAATCAGGTCCACTTTGCCTTCTATTTTTTTCATTTGTTTGTATCTGTTTAATAGTATCTTAATTTCTCATAAAGTCATTTGCTCCACTCTAAGTCTGAAGGAATTATTCTCTTCAGAGAGCTTTTGCGATTCTTTTTCCATCTGGTAAATTCAACTTTTTAAGGCATTCTTTTCCTCATTGGCTTTTGGGGCCTCTTTTGTCATTTGAGTTAATCTATTTTTTAAGGTATTATTTTCTTCAGTCAGGTTGTTGACTCTCTTTTCATGATTTTCTTGCATCATTCTCATTTCTCTTCCCAATTTTTCCTCCACTTCCCTTACTTGGTTTTCAAAATATTTCTTTAGCTCCTCTATGGCTTATAACTGGTGTACATTTTTCTTGGAAGCTTTTGGTGCTGGAGTTCTCACTGTTGTCTTCCTCCCGTTCTATGCTTTGATCCTTTTTGTCCCCCAAAAAGGAATCTAAAGTTGGATTGCTGTTCTTACTTTGCTTCCTTTGCCTGCTCATGTTGGCAGTCAGTTACTTGACTTTTGGGTTCAGTAGAACTCTGCTTTCAGAGGGGAGAGCTTTGTCCCAAATCGCTGGGGTTTTGCAGCTGCCAGAGCTATTTAGAGGCCACTGCAGCCCCCACCAGCTTTGGCTCACTGAAAATGTACCTCAGAATCACCACCCAAGACCACAATCCAGATCCAGGCTGCTCAGTGCAAGAGCACTTATGCTCTGAATGATTGCTTGGCTTCCCTGCAATTTTCAGGCTTAGAGCTCTGAAGCAGCCACATGGAGATGGCTATAAGGCCACCGTTTCTGCTGCTTTATTGCCCTGGAGGTAGACAGACCTGCTTTTCTCCCCTGAATTTAGCCAAGTTCCACTAACCTTTCACTTTGTCCTTGTTTCTTATGGGTTGATAATACTGAAAATTGCCCCAGCTGTCACTGATCCACTCTCCTGAAAGCTCAAGCAGCAGCTTGTCCTGGCTGCCCTAGGGCCATGCCGCAGTTTCAGGCCAGGCTGGTTTTGGCTCCCAGTGTGCTGTGATGAGCCCTTCCTGTCGTGCCTGCCGGGCTGCCTTTAGCAGGAGCTTTGTTTCTCTGTACTTTTGTGAGTTCTGGAGCCCTAAAATTTGTTTGGAGTCATATTTTATAGGTATTTGAGGTGGATTTGGGGGAGAGCTGTGAAGTTTTTCTGCGTCTACGCCGCCATCTTGGCTCCATCCTGTGTGATACACTTTTAAGTTTAAATTGCATCATTTCCTTATGTCTAGACAGCCCTCCTAACAATGAATCAAGTCCTGATCTGTTCAGTCACTTTGCAGTCATGTCTGATTCTCTGTGTCTCCATTTAAGGTCTTCTCAGCAAAGACACTGGAATGATTTGGCATTTCCTTCTCCAGCTCCTTTTACAGATGAGGAAAGTAAGGCAAACAGAGTTAAGTGACTTGCCCAGGATTATACAGCCAGTCAAGTGTCTGAGGCCACATTTGAACTCACAAAAATCAGACTTGCTGACTGCAAGTCCAGCACCCTCTCCACTGTACCATCCATGTGCCTTTCCTGATGGGCAGTTTTTGCCAAATTCTGAGGTGTAATCTCTGACAATCTAACATTTGGCTGCAAGCGGAGTCCCTGGCACACAGCAGGCACTTTATAACTTGTGACTTAGTAGATTGAGCCATGAGAGTTGAGCAAAGTTGCATAGAAAGTAGGTAACATAGCTTGGGTTCAAACCCCTCCTACTCTCAAGGAAAGCCAGAGGAGCAGTTACATGGCAGAGGGGATAGAGTACCAGGCTTGGAGTCTGGAAGACCCAAGTTGAAATCTGAAGTAAAAAAGAAGTGAGTGAATAGAGAATGTCAATGATGGTGGTGGTATTCTGAGTGGGAAGAGGGGCTTTGTGAACATCAGATGAGATTTGTGAAATGCTTTGTGAAACTTAAAAGCTCTATAGAAATATTAGTTATATAATATATAATAGAATTTTTGTTTGTTTCCTTCTTTTTTTTTTAGGGTAGTCGCTGCTTTACCAAGGTTTCTGGTGTCCATTCTAAACTATTTTTCTTCACAACAGTCCTGGAGGTAGGTGTTCTTATCATTCCCACTTTACAAATGAAGAAACTGAGGCATGGCGAGAGTGACTTCTTCACTGCCACATGGGTAGTTAGTATCTGAGACAGGATTTGAACTCACTTCGTCCTTATTACAGGCCCGATGTTCTATTCACTCCACCACATTAGATCTGTGTGTACTTTGTTCTCTGCCCTCTATGAAATACCTCAAACGTGGTCATGGCTACTGTTTTGGCTAGTGGAGGAAATGGTTGTAGACCTTTCCACTTGCCTCCCTTCCCACTAAAAGACATGCTCTAGACCTTTTCTGACTGGGAGCTTCAGAAGCAGCCCTTTTCCTTATGTTACCTTAATACGAGCCATATCCTGATGTTGGAAACCACTAGATCTGCCACAAAATTTCAAATAAGACTATTCTAAAATATACTACCCATGAAAATTAAGCTGCTCTTCAGTGGTACTTGTTATGTGTAGTATATCATAATCTCCACAGGATTCTTCTTTGTGCGTTTATTCCAATTCAGTGCAAACTTCAAGGAGAGAGTACGCTTGCAATGTCTGATCTCCCACAGAGTTTAGATTGTTAGCAGATAGAAGAACTTTGCTTACTTAGGGAAGTATTCATTTTTCAATATAAACTGCAATTTTCACTCAACCACATATTTAAGAAAAATGCTTTGAAATTCTGAGTAAGGTAAGCTTTTTTTTTTTTTTTTTTTTTTTGGTAAAGTATGTGTTTTGGAAAAGGTGCTTTTTCCTAGTAGGCAAATGAAATAACATAGTGGTGATTGTTACAGGTAACACTCTCTTCATTCCACTAGAGAGCAGCAAAGAGTCAGGATTGTTCCAGCAAGCTATTAAAAACTTACTTGGGAGCTTGCTCTGCAATTCAGTTTCCAATGCAAAAGAAGACATATTAAAGGCGTCATGAATTATTTTTATTATTTAATGAGCCTAATTTCTACCTTGGGCCAGAAAACCATAACAATAGTTTATATGCTTAGCAAAGTGAATAGTGTGATCTCTGTGTTTATGTTAGAGAAATTCTCTTACCTCCATTTTCAAGTTCATTCATTCATTTAAAAAGAATTTATTGAATACATACTGTACCATACTGTATTAAGTGCTATCGGGTATACAAATGAATAGAATAAGAATACTTCACATTTATGTGGCACTTTACAGCCTAAACAGTACTTTCTTTACAACAGCCCTATGAACTAGATAGAAGGCATGATGCCTTCTTTTTACAGAGAGGGATATTGAGGCTCAGAATGTTTACATGGACTATCCCAGGTAACATAGAAAGTGTCAGGATAGTAAATTGTATAAGGGATAATCCAAAATGTGGGTGATATGTTTTCCATGGGAAGGACTGTAATTGCTGGGATGCTTTAGGTTATTAATTACGGTGTCTGTTACATTCCCCCAGCATGGAACCAAAAGAGTCATCTTGGACTGAGAACACTGTTCTGGTTCTGTGATGCCTTTTTAAGCTTAGAATTCTCAAATCTCAGCTTCTTCTGACCTTTGGCTTTATTGACATTCTTGTGGTACGGGGCCACTCTTTAGTATTCTTGTTTCTGTTTTCCAGACTAGAATGTAATGTTGGTCCCAAAGTACATTGGTACAGGATTCTCTCCTTAATGCCCTGTACCTGTGTGAGGGGTGGTGCCAAGTTGATAAGAGCAAGAGAGTTCTAGGTTCTTTTTGTCTCTTTAGTTTCTTTGCTGACTTCAAGTCTTTAATTTCTTTGGGTATCAAGCCTCTTTGAGCTCTGTAGTTGCTTTAGACCCTTCTGGTTTCCAGTTTCAGGAGCGGATGGAAGATGCCAACTTTTAGGTTGTTGAAGAAACATATATCTGGGAAAAAGCCGACATGAGAGGAGATGGAAGTCACCATGTTCTCATCTCCCCACCGTCCTGCACTAGAGACTTCAGTGAGTTTCCCAATGGGTGAGATCTGGGACTAAAATTTTCTCTCTCTTGGTTGAGTTATCTCACTCCCAGTGAGGGAGCTCCTTTACTTTGTATCGTCTGATATATTTTTTTTATGTGTACTTTTTCTGGTTTTCCTTTTATTGTGAACTTGGAAAAATATGTTTCTTTGCTGCCTGCTATGTGAATTCATTGTGGAACTGGTAGTTTGTGGGAAGTAGGTCAAGTCTTGGATATAAAGCTTGGGGAACTGTTCCCCTCAATGAAACAGTACTCAGAAATTTAGCTTGAACCTAAAAACTACATCTCTTAGACTAATAATAATTAAGGAGTCAGAGAGATAAAATTCTAGCCTGGTACCTCCTCTCTCTGAGGAGAGCAGAGTAGTCAAAGCTTTTGGCTTCAACCTCCTGCTGCTTCTCTTGGCAGGAATTAAAGTCTCCCTTGGAGAAGGGTGAGGGTAAAAGAGGTTAGAGATGTTTATTCTGCCTCCCTTGGAGTCTATACAATAACATCCCCAGGATACTTGTGTGGGAACAACCCTTACTACATACATTTTAAACATCTAAGTTAGATCCTGCACATTGAGTCCTTTGAGATGACTCCTTTTTTCTTACTTATCAGAATCACTTATGTTGTATTTGAGTTTCATTCTTCAGAACTTTCCATCATTCCTGGACTGATTTTCCTTGCAAGATTTTTAGACAATGGGAGACTGCCTATTTTTTCTTGAAACTCTGAAATTCATCCCCAAATCTAGGCTGTCTGTCATATTATGTCATCAGACTTGTGCTTTCTCATGAATTCCAAGATTGAGTTATCCCTTCCTCTTAAGGTTCCCATCAGCAAGTACTTCTTATTACTCACAATTAGGAACTGATCTGATCTCAGAATAAGCATCTTGCTGCTTTCTCTACCTTCTAAAGAATGAAACTACTCTTAAGGCAGCTCAAGAATTTATCAGTTGCTTTGCTCATAGCAGAGAAAGATCATGCCAGCAGATAATGCAGTAATGAAACCCACCCTACCTACTTTATCAAAGGTCCATTCCCAATTTTTAGTTTTTCTCAAACACTTCATCTATTTCCTCCTTATGTTTAGATGGTTCGTGGTTTCCATTGCTTCTGTTTCTTCTTCTGTTCATGGATTTGCTCAAATGTCTTAACATATGATGTTAACTCCATTATCACTTTTTGCCTATTCTATCCCTTTTTATTTTATCTTGAAAAGTAAATTTTATTTGTGTCTTTCCTATTTACATCAGTTATTTCTGAATACAGATCATCTCTCCATCTGCCTCCCCACCCCTCCTAGACCCAGATCCTCTCTTCTAATGAAGAAGAGCTAGTTAAACAAAACAGCCAACGTGGTGACTGTATCTGACAGTATTTACAATGGTTTGTCTCTGTAATCCTCTCATTTCTGCCAAGAGGAGGGAAGTTCGTCTTATTATCTGTTCTCTTAAGGACCAAGGTTAATCATTACAATTAGGGTTTGACTCCCTATTGGTATTTTTTCATTATTTACATCATTTGTTTATTGTTCTTCTGGTTCTGCTTACTTCACTCTGTGTCAGATTTTACAGATCTCCTGTGTTTGTTTCTCTGTTCTTTTTAAATAAGGTATACCTGTCCATACCAGAGCTAGAGAAAGCTGGCATGCCCAGTTCTCTTTATAAAGGAAAGCACAGGCTGATGTTGTCACATGATAAATTGTCTTCACCAAGACCCATTCTGTACTTTTTATTATTATCTTGGCTACTGACTAGTGGATGTATATACTATTTTTTCCTAACCAGATTTGTTACATTTTTAGTTGTTTCTCTTAGTGTGTCACCTGTTTTGTCCCTAACATGTTGCCTTCTTTTAATTCCTGTTCCTGTCCATTCTCTTAACTTTAGCATTCTAAAATTCCCTCCCTGTCACACAATTCTGTCTTCTGTTAAAATCTTTTGGACATACCCTGTTTTCCAGAGCTAAGGCCCAGCAAGCAGACTGGGTCCTGAACTTGGTTGGCATAACAATAATCCTTGAGTTCTAGAATGACCACATCCTTTGGCAAAGTGTATTGCTTGGATAGAAACCAGGTGTTCACTGAGGGTTTTATCTCACCCTATTGCCCAGGGTCGTCTACCACATGTTCATAATCCCTGTTCCTTGTACTCTACTCCTGTTCCCATTACAGAACTCTGGTTCTGTATCCCACAGGGTTGGTCATCACCCCTAAGACTTGAGAAAATGACTCTTCTAATAGGACACAAGAATGCCTGTATTGTCCCAAGAAGTGCCAACCATGAGAACTTGTAACTTGAGACCTAAAAATGATTATGTCATGGTCCAGCCCACTTGTGGTTTTTATCAATGTAAGACCTGCCTTTGGTCCAGCATATTAAACCCTCCTTAGGAAGCACAATCTTCCTCACTCTGAAATTAATTAAGCTTCTATTTGTATCCTAACATGCCTCTCTCTTGCCTGCTCTGTTTCAGCTCTGGCCACCTACAGGTTAGAGGCCTATTTGGGTCCAGTTGATACTTCTCACTAGCTGTGAGACTGTAAGCAATTCCTTAAACCTCTTAGAGTCTCAGTTTCCTCACCTGAAAAATAGTAGAGATAATAATGCTTGTACTATATCAGGGTGTTGTGAGGAAAGTGCTTTGAAATCTCTTGAGTGTTATATAAATGCTAGTTTTCTATAACAATGAAATATACATGCATATATGTATGTACATACACACATAAACACACATGCGTATGTCCTTATCTATCTATCCACACCTTCCCACTCACATACACACACATATCCCTGGACAATCCTATCCCTATCCTATTAATGAGTCAGTTATTAGTAATAATATCAATAAAGTCAAAATTTTAAAATATAATATTAGTAATGTCTTAGTGAGAGTCTGTGTGACCTCAGAGTCAGAAAGACCTAGGTTCAAGTCCAATCACTGACACCTACTGACTCTGTGACCGTGCCAAGTTTAACACCAATGATGGCAGCACACCAGAGGACAACTGCTGTGAATAATTTTAAGGGTCTAATTGAATAGTATAATGAACTCTCTATTCAGAACTAAACATTATTTAGTAATGTAAAGCATAACATTCATAGCAACATTCTTAAGCAAAACAGCATTTTATACACACACACACCTACACACACATACATATATATTTCATAACACTCAGTATATCATGTGGGACATAGCATATATCATTGCATTCAGTAGCATTTCCCAAAATACTTGTTTATACAATCAGGGGGTCCTGTGCTAGGGTCTGCCCTAGCACAACACACTATACAGCATATATCATTGCATTCCCAAAATCAGGGGGTCCCAGGCTAGGGTCTTCCCCAGCATGATTCATTCTTAAGGGGTAGCAGAAGATACCACACCATCCACCCCTAGGTCACTGTAAGAACAATCTCCTTAATCAGTACCAAGTGTCCAAGTAAAGTCCTCTTTCATCTTAACTCAAGGTTGACTTCCAAGTCCCATGACTCTTCCTCTGTGGGCTGACTCTCTCCTGGATTCACAAGTAGGCAGCTCTCTGCTCCCGCTCCATGTCTCAGCTCATACAGACTGCTCTACTCCAAGTTCTCCCTGCTCCTGCCCAACTCAAGGCTCCAGGGGCTCCTGCCCACAGGTTCTGCCTCTGGAAAAACAAAGCTTAACAGAGCAACAACAATACTTACACCACTAGCATTGTCATCTCAATTCACCTCCAAAAATCCAGAGACTCTGTAATAATAGCTCAGTTCTCTTTAACAGCTCTCAAAAGGGGCTCAAGCTAAGCCTCCCTCCCATGGACAGGTCTCTGCCTCACAGCTCTATTCACTTTCAAAGTTCAGAGGCTCCCTCAGCAGGTCTCTGCTATCAGAGGTCCCTTCCACTCTCAGAGGCCTCCTCCCAGTTCTCAGACATCTCCTCCCAGCTTTTAGAGCTCTTAGAGATCTCCTCCCAGCTCTTAGAGGTCTCCTCTCTCTGTTCATTCAAGCTGCTTCTCTATCTGAGCACTGTGTTACACTCACAAAGCTGGCTCCCTTAATGCCTCCTTTCTCAACACCGGCTCTTATTATATTCAGTTCTAGTCAGCATCTGATTGGCTAAAATTCAGTACACACGTCTGATTGGTTAGAACTCAATACACGTCTGTGATTGACTAGAATTCAATCCAGCAAAAAATCCTGCTTTGTTTTGCCTACAGCAAACACTTCACTTCTTAACGCCCCATTCAGTTAGTCAAAAGCATTGATTAAGCACCTAAAACATGGGAGGCACCGTGTTAAGGGCTCAGACTGCAAAGAAATGAAAACAAACTAGTCCCTGCTCTCGAGGACATCACAGTCTAGTGGAGGAGATGACTAGGTACAAACAAGATCTATTCAGGGTAAATTGAGATAATCAGCATAAGGAAGTCACTAGCATCAACAATGAATTAGGAAAAGTTTCTTGTAGAAGGTGGGATTTTAGCTGAGACTTAGAGGAAGTCAGGAAAGCCAGAAGATAGAGATGATGAGGAAAAAAGTTTGAAGCACAGGGAACAGCCAGTGAAAATGTATGGACCCTGGAACTGAAGTCGTAGGCAAGGAACATTAAGGAGGCTAGTGTCACTGGTTTAATGGATATGTGTGTGTGTAGGAGAAGGCTGTGAGAAACTGGAAAGGCAGGAGGGGGCCAAGTTATGAAGGATTTGATCTTGAAAGTGAACCACTAGATTTGATTGAATAAGAGGGTGAATATTTAGACTGTATTTTAGGATGATCATTTAGGCCCTAAGTTGAGGATGTACTGGGGTGGCAAAAGCTTTAAGGCAGAGAGACCAACCAAGCAGGTTATTGCAACAGTGCAGATATGAGGTGATGAGAGTCTGTACCAGGCGGGTGGCTGACTAGTTGGTTGGTTGGTTGTTGTCCTTTGTTCTTGAAGTGGACCAAAATGACATCACTATGCTAGAGTCAAGTTATAGTGTATCCAACTGTGGCCGATCAGACCAATATGATCTCTGAAGGTTCTACCACAGGTTGGGCACAAATAATCCATGTGAACATTTGGAATGGATTCTCTAAAATTTGCACATTTGTGTTTCTTTTAAGCTATTTCAATTCTGCTTTGCTCATAGAGCATAGCCCCTTCTCTGATGTGGGCATGCCATGCGAAGTCTGCCAGTGTCTCCCATATCATGCAATCAATTCCAAAATTCTTGAGAGACCTTGAGAGTGTCCTTGTATTACTTCTTTTGATCACCATGTGAATGCTTACCCTTTGTGAGTTCTCCATAAAATAGTCTTTTAGGGAAGTGTATGTTTTGCATTTAAACAACATGGCCAGCTCATTGTAGTTGTGCTCTCTGAAATAGAGTTTTGAATGCTTGTCAGTTTAGTTTGAGAAAGGACCCCAGTGTCTGGTATTTTAACCTGCCATGTGAGATTTTCAGAATCTTCCTGAGATATTCAAATGAAAGTGATTCAGTTTCCTAGCATGGTGGTAGTAGACTGACCAGGCTTCACAGGCATACGATGATAAGGTCAGCGCAGCAGCTCTGTAGACTTTCAGTTTGGTAGTCAGTTTAATACCTCTTCTCTCACATACTTTCCTTGGGAGCCTCCCAAACACTAAGCTAGCTCTGGCAGTGCATGCATCAGCCTCATTATCAATGTGTACATCCCTGGAAAGTACACTTACCAAGGTAAAAGAACTTATCCATAGCATTCAAAACTTTTCCATTTGCTGTAACCAATGGTTTCATGTGTGGATGGTGTGGCAGTGGCCGATGGAGCATCTGTGTTTTCTTGGTGTTAATTGTTAGGCCAAAATTAGCATGAGCAGCAGAGAATGGATCCACACTTTGTTGCATCTCAGCTTCAAAGGCTGCAAATCATCTGCAAACAGGAAATCATGCACCAACACTCCCTCCACTTTGGTCTTGACTTGTTGTCTTTTCAAGTTGAAGAATTTACTATCAATGCAGTAGCTGACCTTGATGCCATGTTCATCCTCAGTGAAGTCATTTCACAGCATAACTGAAAACATCATGCTAAAAAGCATGGGAGCAAGCACACAGCCTTCTTTCACTCCATTGGTGACTAGGAAAGCATGAAAACATTGTCCATTATCCAGAACTTGGGCGAGAATACCATCATGAAATTGATGTACAATGCTGATGAACTTCTCCAGGCAACCAAATTTTGACATAATTTTCCACAAGCCCTCACAACTGATGGTATCAAAGGCCCTTTGTCAGATCTACGAACATTGTGTGCAGACCTCTGTTCTGCTACTGGCATTTCTCCTAGAGTTGTCAGGCAGCAAACATCATATTGACTGTTCCTTGGCCCTTTCTGAAGCCACAATGGCTCTCAGGTAGATGACCATCTCCCAGGTGAAAGGTCAACCTATGAAGTAGGACTCTGATAAGAATCTTGCCAGCAATGGCCGAGAGAGACCCCCCTACCCTGCAATTGTCATGGGACAATTTATTTTCTTTACCTTTATAGAGATGGGTAATGGAGGCATCCTTGAACTCCTGGGGAATAACCTTTTAACATTATAACCTGGAAAATTTCAAGTCACCTTTTGTATGAGCAGTGGACCCCCTAACTTGTAAAATCTCAGCTGGAATAGAATCAGCACCAGGTGCTTTGCTACACTAAAGGAGCCTTAATGGCATTAAAAAACCTCTTCAGTTGGAACTTCAGCTAGGGAGGTATTGAGTTCACCTTGAGGTAAATAGCCAGGGGCCTCAGCATTGATTCTGTTGGGAACACTATGGAAGTGCTCAGTCCATCTCTCTAAGATCATGTCCTTATCACTAATCAATGTGCCTCCATCAGCACTGAGTAGTTGAGATGCACCTGAGCTTTCAGAGTATCATAAAAGTGCTTTGGATTGTCACTATCAGCATAAAACTGAATTTCATTGGCCTTTTCACTGAGCCAAAAGTCATGCATCTCTCTACGCTTTGCTTGTACTTTACTTTTGATGGCACTAAATACTACCTTCTTAGAGATGGATGAATTTTGGTTGAAAGATGAACTCTTTCCTGCTGGTAAACCCAGTGGACTTCTCATTTTTCATTTAGCAGCTTCTGAATTTTCCCAACATGTTCATGAAACCAGTCCTGATGTTTGCAAGTGTTTTGACCCAGATGAGCAAATGCAGTACTGTGCACCAGATCTCTAAAAGCTCCCCAATACCTTTCTGCTCCACTGTTACCAGTTGTGTGCTGATTCAACTTTCCCTCCCAATTAGCAACAAATTGTTACTGCTCATAGAAGTGCTCTAATCTGTTGACATTAATTTTTCTGGTAGTCATTTTGCGTGGGGGCTGACACTTTTGTTGAATGTGAATATTTAGCTTGGAGAGTATAAGTCTATGATCAGTCCAGCACTCTGTGACATTCATTGCCTTTGTCGCTCTCACATCACAATCTATTAATTGCATTGGCATTTTGCTGCAAGGGTGCATCCATGAAGTTTTACTGCATTTAGGTAAACAAAAGACAAATATTGGTGATGAGAAAGTCATGGGATGCACAAGTTTTCAATAGTAAGTGACCACTGCTGTTGCTGTTTGCAACTCCATTTTTCCTTAGGACTCCCTGCCAAGTCTGGTAGCCTGAGCCTATTGCAGCATTAAAGCCACCCAGAATTATAAGCTTTTTCTTTTGGCACATTGATGATAAGAGTCTCCAGGTCTTCATAAAATTTTTTTTTGACCTCATCAAGATTCTTCATGGTGAGAACATAGGCACTGATGATGATGGCATGACATTTTCCTACAAATAGAAATTGTGTCGTCATGAGCCTCTTGTTCACTCCTTTTTATAGACACACAAACTTGTTGACTAGTTTAGTTTTGATTGCAAAACCTACACCAGCTTCGAGGTGCTCCCCTGCACTGCTGCCATTCCAGGATAACGTGTATCCAGCTCCAACTTCAGTAAGCTGGCCTTCATTTGTCAGCCTTATTTCACTCAGGGCTGCGATTTGGATGTGATACCCGTTGAGTTCTCTTGCAACAAGAGCTGTTCATCTTTCAGATTTACTGGATTTTGTGTTGTCTATAAGTATGTGCACATTCCATGTGCTGATGATGAGCGAAATCATCTTAGCAGATATTTTGTACAATTTTTGGGTGTTTTGACCACAGAGTGGGGTTCCCCATCTGCCACAGTAATCAGGACAGGGTTGGGTAAGCAGACAATTTTTAGGGCACCTTTTCTAGCCCCTTCCTCATACCAGGAGGTAAACAGTGTAATCCTTAAAAAGCCACTCAGACATAGAGGGGACTGCTGAATCCCACTGCAGTGAGAAGATGACTGACCCTAAGGGCCTGGGTCACTTGTGTGCAGGATTTTGACTTCATCTTCCAGTGTATCCACACCTGCTGCTTTGTCACTTATTTGTCACCACAATACTTTGAGATAGGTAATAATGGTAAAATGGTATGGGTGATATATTTTGATTCGTGAATAATTTGGATTTAAGTGAGGCAGAGTTGCATGAAGTCGTCAACCTCACTCCTCCAGGGTCATCACAGTCCAATGGCAGGACAGACTCAAGACATCTGGTGATGGGGCAAGATGCAGTGCATGACCTTGGTGTGTTCGATATCTAATCAAGCTCTAAGCATTCCACAGCATCTGCTTCAGCTGCCTTCATCGCCGTTGTAACAAATTGTTCTCATCCTCCCATTCTACCAGGGGAAGTCTTCACATGTTTGGAGTAGACACCCCTCCCAGCTCACCAATGGGTTTGAGACTGCCCTGTTAGCCTCAACTTGGTTTAACCTGTCTGCCAAAATGGTTTACTGGGGTGTGGCTGCTGCACATCAGTCTCTTGGAGCCACAGGTGAGAAACTGGAACAGGTGGAAAGCAGCCTTGAAAAGGGCTCAGTAGCCCTCACACCAAGGGTTCTAGTCTTCCCTGAACACACTACAGCCCCAGAGTGGTGGCAGTATCAGAGGAAAGAAGAGGGTGCAGAATATACAAGGTATCCCAGAAGTCTTAGTCCTATAACTTTGAGACACTCTTTATGAGAGATGCTGTGAAAGTAAAACAAACAAAAATTACAACAGATTGGGTATGATGGGGGACTGGGAATAACAGAATTGAGGGTGACACCAAGGTTGCAAGTCTGGATGACTGAGAGGGTAGAGGTGGCCTCAACAGTGCTAGAGAAGTTAGAAAGTCTGAGGGCTTGAACAAAAAGTGAGGAGTTGAGTTTTGGGCATATGATTTTGTGATATTTACTTACAGGTGTCCAATAGGCAGTTGGAGATGCAAATTTGGAGGTTGGAAGAGAAGTTAGTAACGTGTTAGTAAATTGTTGTTTATGAGAGATATTCAAATCCCTGTGATTTATAGTCTCTGCTTTGGGGATGGGATGAGGGTACCTTTACAAAATATTATATCCTGGGCTGCCTTTTCTAGTACTGAATGATCCATTTCTCATGTCCCTAACCTAACAGGAGGAGTCATTGGACTTCTTAGTCCTTCCTCACAGATGCTTGCATCCCTCAGCAACAAGCTTGCCTTTAAAATTGACTACATTTATCTTTAACCACTAGTTGATGCCAACAAGCATTCACTGGGGAATGCCATGCTCACTGGGCAGAAATGCTGAATAAGTGCTTTGCACTCCCTCTTTACAAGACTATCCCTTAGCTCTGCCTGTCTCCAAGGGACAGTGTTGGCTTGTTACCAAGAGGTGTGGGGATTTGTGAATCTACCCAATCAAAATTAGCTCTCACAAAATTCCACCTCCTTCTGAAATGCCCATATTTCATTTGGCTCTAGTGTAATGGAGTTGGTTCTCCACAGAAACAGACATACATTCCTGAATGATGCATACTGCTCATTTTTTTTCAGCATAACATTAGTAAGCAGATTATTAACACAAAGAATAGATAAGAACAGCAAGAACAAAATGCATAGTCAAACAGCAGACGCCTACTAAATGGCCATGAGCTAACTCCTCTCCAGACATAGGGTCAATCCCGATCCAAAATTCTAGGGCATCAACAGTTTAAATTCATTTAATTCCCCATTGCTGAGATCCTGTGAATCAGTAAAAGAGTGAAGAACAACAGTTTTCATGGGATGTTTGATTTACACTTCCAGTGAGACTGGTCACCAGAAGCACAGGTAGAAACTCTGGAGGAACTCTGGCTCTGGGACTTAAGAGTATGGGACTTGGGACCCAGAACAGTTGGGGTTTCGTCTGGCTTTGCCTGTGTCTGAGATGATTATCTCAGCCCATTGACGAGGAGGGTAAGTGAACTCAGCAGGAAGCCTTGGCAAGAAGCTTTTCACAGTTGAGGTAGCACCACCTTTCCAGATTTATATTACTGCCCTTTGTGTGCTTTGTGTTTCATTTCAGCTAAGCTGACTTACTAGATGTAGCCTAAAATTGGCATTCCGTCTTGTTTCATTCCTTTGAACAGGATATCTCCAGTCTTGGAATTCATTCCTTCATTACCTGAAATGAATTTCCTCCTTACCACCACCTTTATTTATTTTTTTTTTTTTAAGACCAGGGTTAAGTGACTTGCCCAGGGTCAAATAGCTAGTGTCAAGGATGTGAGACTGTATTTGAACTCAGGTCCGTCTGATTCTAGGGCCAGTGCTCTATCCACCACCATCTTTTATAATACCTAGCTTTCTATAAGGCTTAGATCACCTCCCTATCCCCCTAGTTGTTAGCATTCTCTCCATCATCAATTAATCTTGTGTTACTTATCTGTGTATTCACTGTGTCTTTCCAGAAGAACGTAAGCTCCTTGAGGAAAGGGCTGTTTCATTTTTGTATTTATATAGGATCCTGGCACTGTGCTTTACACTTAGTAGGATTTCTATAAATGCTTGTTGACTTGTACAAGGGAGACCTCAAGATAGTATGCATACTTCATAGTGCTGAAAGAAACAGAAGCAACTTTATATGCCAAAGAAAACTTTGGGCGTCTAATAAAGAGAGAGAGAGAAATAGCTAAGCAGTTTTTTCTACCATGAAAGGCAATGAAGGAAAAGATTCAAAATCTTAACGAGTCAGGATTAATGGAAAAGGTACTAAATTATTTTCGGTGCTTAGTCTTTATTAATTTCAGTTATTTTAATAGAGGGTTATATTTTTATGAAAAAAAGAAAGATAAGGAAAATTCAGTTATCATCTCTACCTCATTCAGACACACTTAGGATATAAATCTGGTCATTCAGACCCTGTGACCCAGGCACCTACTTCACTTGTTGGAATTCTGCTCTCATTTCAGCCTCAGCCATTTTGATAGGTACATGAAACTTTAGGAGGTTGAATCTGTAATCACAAAGACTGATGACTTGAATTCTTCAATTTCTAAAGCTTTAATATTTAATTTTAAACAGCTTGGTCAAATGCCCCCCTTCCCTCCCCCTTTCCATAAGCTTTTTTTTTGCCCTTTAGAAGTTGTGTATCTATAAAGCACTATTCAGGACTTATTCAAATGGCTCATTATGGCCCGGAGGTGATAGAAGTATTGGATTTAGGATCAGAAGATCTGGTTTCTGGTACATCCAAATTTTGCCACGTGTTACCTGTATGGACAAATCAGTTCACCTCTTGACCTGAGTCTCCTCATTTGTAAAAATGAAACCATGAGAGATGATCTCTAAGGGTTCTTTCACCTCTAAATCTATGATCCCATGCCTGTCTTTTTCATCGAGTTGTTTTTCAGTCATGTCCAACTTTTCAGGATCCCATTTGGGGTTTTGTTGGCAGAGATACTGGAGTGGTTTGCTATTTCCTTCTCATTTTGCAGATAAGGAAACTGAGGCAAACGGGGTTAAGTGACTCAGTCACATAGCTAGTCTGAGGCCAGATTGGAACTCAGGTCCTCCTTACTCCAGAGCTGGCACTCTATCCACTGTGCCATTTAGCTGCCTTATATCTGTAGCCTATAAATGTGAAATCATTTTTCATGGTTCTCTTGTTGTATCCTTGTAACATGCCTGATCAAATGATGCAGCACTTTATACCATGATGCCTCTGCTCTTGCAATCAACCCCATTTCCACCTTCCCTTCTCACACCCCCACCCCCAACTCCCAGAATCTTAGACTATACCCCTGGCAGGCAAGGCACTGACAAGGTAAGCTTTTGCTTTATCTTGCTACCTTCTTCTCCCTCCCCTCACCCTGTCCCCATTTCCAGGGTTACCTTCCTCCATTAGAATATAATTTTCATGAAGGCAGGTATTGTCTTGCTTGATTGAATTTGTATCCCTAGAACTTAACACATAATAAGCACTTAGTAAATGTTTGTTTTCTTTCTCTCTCTCTCTCTCTCTCTCTCTCTCTCTCTCTCTCTCTCTCTCTCTCTCTCTCTTTCTCTCTCTCTGTCTCGCTGTCTCTCTCTCTGTCTCTTTGTCTCTCTCTCTCTCTCTCTCCCTGGTTGTGGTTGTTACTCTATATCCCTTTCTGTCTCTCTCCTTAATTAATGTATCTTCAATTCCAGGCTGCTACATTACAGGTAGAAAATGGATCAGAGAGTTCACATCATTAAATTTGTTCAAGGATCACGGTGATATGTACCTCCAAATCTGCTTGTTAACTACCGGAGAATGAGTCTTTTGTGGCACACCAGTGAGCACAATTTAGAACTATTTGTGCTATTCCTATTTTAATTTAATATTTGACAAATGAAAAAAAGAGCATCATCTGCTATGTTGTTTTGAATTCTAAAGCTAAAATTTTATTTTCAAGCAAGCCCTATTGACTGGTGGGGTGAGGTGATTGGTTCTGAAGGATCCTGACCAGGATCTTAACACCAGTGTAAGCAATAATTCACATTTACCATGTAAACAATAACTCTTAATTTATAAATTGAACTTTTTCACAGTGCTATGACACAGGCAGTCCACACATTATTTGTTCTACTTTATAGACAAAGAAACTTAAGGTCCAGAAAAGTGATTTGAACAAGGTCAGATTTGTATAAGGCAATTTGTTACACAACTAATACACTTCAGAGCCGTCACTTCAAACTTTTCTGACTCCAAACTTTCCACTGTGCCAGGCTGACATGCTGCTGTCATGTTAAAAAAGCTCACTTTAAAAAAGTAAACTTTATGTTGATTTTTAGTTTACAACATTCATTTCCACAAGATTTTGAGTTACAGATTTTCTCCCTATATTTCCCCTATCCACCACCCAAAAACAGCGATTCCACTGAATACCCCCTCCCCCAATCTGCTCTCTCCTATATCCTCCCCCATCCTCCCTCCGGCTTTCTGGTAAGGCAAGATGGATCTCCATACCCCAGTGCTTGTATATCCTATTTCCTAGTTGGATGTAATAATAATAATAATAATAATAATAATAATATTTTCAAAATCATTTTATTTTAAAACTTTGAATTCCAGATTCTTTCCCTTCTTCCCTCGTCACCCAATTCATTATAGGTTGTACATGTATAATTATGCAAAACATTTCCATAGTGGATATATTGTGAAAGACTGGCTATATTTCCCTCCATCCTATCCC
>CM053596.1:252623492-252639599 GCA_028646575.1 Pseudocheirus occidentalis
CTTCAGGCCAGGCTTAGTTCTTATAGTGTTGCAGCATTTAAATGAGGTTTTCCCCTTTCTGCTTACATCATTGTAGTTATCATGTCTATTGCTTTCCAGGTTTGACTTACTTCACTATGTCTCAGTTCATTTAAGTCTTTTCACGTTTCAAACAATTCTTCATATTCATCTTTTTTTACAAGACAGTAATAATCCACTACATTTATGTGCTACAATTTGCATGGTTATTTCCAAATGAATCACTACTTACTCTGTTTCCCGTTCTTTGCTACCTGCCTCCTTTTCCTCCAATAAAACGGCTATAATAAATATTTTGGTGTATATGGGACCTTTCTTTTTTGAAGTATACATACATATACATGCACACATACACATGCACATATAGACACACACAAACATGCATGTGTCTATAGGTATATATGTACATTGTGTATATATGTACATATGCATGTATATATGCACAAATGTGTGTACATGTGTGTGTAGAAAATGACATGCCATGGGATCTCTAGGTATAGGGTATGAACATTATAGTTATTTTTTTTAAGTATTATTATTATGTTATAATATATTACATTATAATTCCATGTTTCTTAAATAACGTTTGGACAAATTCAGAGTTCTACTAACAGTGTACCTGTCTTCCTATAGCACTATCAACATTGACTATTTCCAGATTCTGGTGTCTTTGCCAATTTGCTGGCTGTAACATGAAGCCTCTGTTGTTTTGATTTGAATCTCTTATTTTTAATGCTTTGGACCAATCTTTCATATGGTTGTTAACAGTTTGCAGTTTCTTTGAGAATTGTTCATGTATTTTGACTACTTATCCTTTGAGGAATAGCTCTTGGTCTTATGTATTAGTATTGATTCCTTATAGATCTGGGATAACAAAATTGTCTCAGAGTTAATTGATGCAAAGGTTTTTTTTTCCCTTCAATTGATATCTTTCCCTCCTGTCCTAGCAACACTGATTTTGTTCTCTCAAATACTTTTAAGTTCCTGAAATATTCCTATTACTTACTCCAATAATCACATTTCCAAAAATCAACAGGCCTTGGAAACAGCGCACAGAGGAGTCACCTTTGGCCATCCTTAGTACGTCCTACAAGCTGAAGACTCTGCGGAAGAAAATGCAATTTGATTATTGCAGGTGACAGATCTAACTGTGATTGCATTAAAAATTGTGACATTCTCCCAGCACATTATTTAAGTGGCACAATGGAACACTGGATCCAGAGTTAGGAAGACTTGAGTTTGAATTTGACCTCAAATACTTATTAGCTATGTGACACTGGGAAAGTCATTTACACTGTTGTCCTCAGTTTTTTCATTTGTAAAATGGGAGGAATAATAGCATTTACCTCCTGGGGTTGTTGTAAGGATAAAATGAGATATTTGTAAAGTGCTTTTAAACTTTATAATACTATAAATTATTAATAAGTTACATTAATATAGAATTAATATTTCATATGCTTTTATTTATAGGTTTTAATTATATGCAATATATTAATAAATTATTCACTATTACAATTATTATGATGTATAAAAGACTATAATTTGAATTAATGGAATCATTTGGCAGAGGTTGCCCTTGTATTGGCTGAATTTAAATGTAGATAGTTCAAATTCAACTTAAATACTCATTATATAAGAAAAATGAGCTTCTGATCTGGGCCACTTGTTTCAGGGCACAAGTAGCTATCTGATCCATATAGGGCAAACCCCCCAGAATTTGAGGACAAACTTAGAAAACATCCCCCTTGAACTGGAGCTAATAAGAATTACCATAAAATTGAGGTAACTGTACAAATGCAGAAGTAACTTATCCTGAGAGATTGTCTGTGAAGAGCTATGGCTGAGACAAAAGTCACTCCCAAATTCCCATCCAGGAGATATCAATTTAAATGTTAATTACTATCATTAATCTTTTTTTCCTTGGGCTAGACCAGTGATTTTCATAGGAAGGAGTGTGTAGAAACTCCCTTCACTTATGCAGACATCAACTAATTTGTAATTTATAGAATTTGAGTATGGCCTGGGATATTGAGAAGTTTAAAGGATTTGCCCAGGGTCACATAGTCAGCTTGGGTCATTGTGGCAGGATTCACTCTAAGGTGTTCTTGCCTCCAACTACTAATAACACACAAGTTTTCAAAACGTTTTCCCTAACAGTTCTATAAGGTAGGTAGCACAAACATTATTGTCCCCATTTTACAAATGAGTAACATAAGGCTTGGGGAGTTGCCTATGGTCACATGGCTAGTAGGTGGTGGGGACTAGGATCCAAACCTATATCTTTTGACTCTAAGACCAGTACTCTGGTGGCTAGGGAGTGCCTCTTTAGTTTATATAAAAACTGTAATCTTGTAAGCCAAAAGCTGTAAATGACAAATGAAAACCAAAGGGTGTGGAAGTTTCTACAGACCACTTGAAAAAAAGAACTTGGAAAAAGAAACTAAGAATTTATCACTATTTAAACAATCAAGTCCAAGGGCTAGGGTACTCTGACTGGTTGTATCACATTGAGCAGTCAGGCATATTATTATGGTGGAGAGGGAAACACCGGTCTCTTGGGGTTGATACTATCAAAGCACTGACATCATCTAACTCTGTCTGGTTTGATTCTTCTCACTAAGCAACTTTACTAATATTGATTTGCTACTGGGAAGCAAATGCATGAACCAGTCAACATGAATATTCCAATTTATTTGGCACTTATGCTGCTTAGTATAAATTAATAAATTGGTACCCCAAGTTACGGGGCAGCTAGGTGGCACAGTGGATAGAGTGCTCAAGTCAGGGAGTCCTGATTTCAAATTCAGTCTCAGATACTAGCTGTATAACTCAGGGAAAGTCACTTAACCCTGTTTGTCTCAGTTTTCTCATCTGTAAAATGAGCTGGAGAAGGAAATGGCAAACCACTCCAATGTCTGTGCCAAGAAAATCTCACAAGGGGTCAAGAAGAGTTGGACATCACTGAACAATAAACCCCAATTTAGCAATTAGTCTCAGGAGTCTGATGAACATGATTCAGTTTCCTACAATCTCTTCACCCTGTGAATTGAGAATCAAATTTCTGAGCTTTCATAGTTGAGTAGGAGCATGGTGTCAGGATAATGCCACTGCCGTACAAATAACTCCATGAAACCCAGTCTAAGGAGTCAGCCGGTCTTTCTCTCCGTTCTGATCCTTCCGACTAAATTTCAAGAAGTACTGGTTCACCCTGCTATCTATATCTGGAATCACAGATTAAACAGCACCCACTTTCTCCAAAGTCTTGAATGTAAGCTAGCAAATGACGTCGAGTAAGCCAATAGCAAAATAGTTCCACCTGAGTTCTTCCACTAGCAATGGAAGATCTCTTCAGAGAGAGTAGGTAGAGATTTCTGGAACATTCCCAGGCCTGATACAGGGAGCTTCCGGAGAAGCTACTTTCTGACTTATGTTATAATGCACAGGGATACCCTTTTTCATCCTTGGTCATTCTAAGATAACTTCCTGGAACAGGGATTCTTAACCTGAGGTTCACGAATTTGGACATTTTGCTAAGTCTATTACAATGTAATAATCATTAAACTTTCATTAAGTGTCTACTATGTGTTTGGAAGTATGCTAAGTGCTGGGGATACAAAAAGAGGCAGAAGACAGTCCTTGACCTCAGGGAGCTTACAATATAACGGAAGAGACAACAGGCAAACAAATATATACAAAATAAGCTGCATGCAGGATAAATAGGGAATAATTAACAGAAGAAAGGCATTAGAATTAAGAGGGGTTAGGGAAGGCTTCCTATACAAGGAGGGATTTTAGTTGGACTTAAAGGAAGCCCAGAGGCAGTAGTCAGAGTGGAGGACAGAGTGTTCCAGGCGTGGGGAAAAGCCAGAGAAAATATCCAGATGGAGTATATTGTTCCTGGAATAGCTAGGAGGCCAATGTCACTGGATCAAAGAGAAGAGTATGTGTTGGGGTGTAAGGTGTAAGAAGACTGGGAAGGTAGGAGGGGGTCAGGTTATTGTTGAGGTTCAAACCCAGGGATGCCAAAAACTGTTGTGGTGGGGGTTCTGTCTACCCCAAAACTGTTGGAGTTTCATGATATGTTCTGGTGGAACTGTCTCAAAGAATTCACAGTCAAACCACCTCTAATCCAAGTATAGGCATTTATTGAGACTGACATCTCTCATGAATCAGGCTAAGTTCCAGGAGGAACCAGCAACTTCAGAGAAAGCAGGATGGATTCTTATACAGTAAAGATACAATTACATAACAGAAATCATGAATATTAAAAAAGCAGGAGGAGTTTGTTAAGGGATTTAGGTAATGGAGGCGGGATCCCATTTATGGGTCAGTGGTTAAACATTCTGGTCATGCTGCCCTCCAACTGGCTAGTTATTGTGGTCCTGTCTGGTCCAGATAGATAGTGAGGCATTGCGGTCCTGTCTTGGGCTAGATGGATGATGTGATGGTGACTGAATACAAGAACACACCTGTTTCTGTGGGAATGGGCCTGGGTGTCAGTGACCAGGTACAGGCAGTAGCTAGGTTCCCATCACATGGACACACCTGCTATTTCTGTGGGAACTAAGAGTTCAAGGACACACCTGTTGTTCCAGTGAGCAATGAGGCATATATGAAGAAGTTAGGACATTGATGGCGGGGGGAGAAGGGGTTGGTAGGTACAGTGAGCGGGCTGTTCAATGGGGTCAGGCCTATACTGAAGTTAGAATATTGGGGCTGGGGGCAGCTTTATTAGGATTCCATCAGTTATGAAGGATTTTGACAAACAGAGCATTTTGTATTTGACCCTGGAAGCCACAAGAAGCCATTGGAGTTTATCAAGTAGGAAAGTGGCGTCATTGGGTCTTTGCTCTAAGAAAATCACTTTAATGACTGAATGGAGGACGGATTGTAGTGGGGGAAGACTTGAGGCAGACTGATCCACCAGCAGACTATTACAACAGTCTGGGTGTAAGATGATGAGGGCCTCACCAAGGTTGGGGCAGTCAGTAGAGAGAAGGAGGTGTATTCAGGAGATGCGGCAAAGGTGAAATTGAGAAGCCTTGGAAACAGATTGCATATGGGGGTGACAGATAGTGAGGAGTCCAGGATGAATACTAGGTCTTGAGCCTGAGTAAGTGGGAGGATGGTGCTGCCTCTACAGTAATAGGGGATGCCAGAGAAGGGGAGAGAGTTTTAGGGAAAAGACGAGTGCCATTTTAGACATAATGAGTTTAAGATGTCTACTGGACATCAAGTTCCAAATGTTGGAAAGGCATTTGGAGATGCAAGATTGAAGGTCAGCAGAAAGTTTGGGGCAGGCTAGCTAGATTGGAGAATCATCAGCTTAGAGATGGTAGTTAAATCCATGGGAGCTGATGAGATGGCCAAGTGAAGTAGTATAGAGAGAGAAGAAGAGGGGGCTCAGGACAGAACCCTGAGACCTACTATTCAAAGGTATGATCTGGAAAAGGATCCAACAAAGGAGACAGATAAGGAATAGTCAAATAGGTAGGAGAGAGAAATGTCCTAAAAACCTCTTAACCTCTTAACTCAGGTTAAGCGTCTCTTGACTATGTTACACAGCCAGTAAATATCACAGGTAGGTCCATAGGATATGGACTTAGAGCTGGAAGGGCTCATTTAATTCCACTTCTTCATTCTACAGGTGAGGAACTCTTACCTAGAGATGTTAAATGATTTGCCCAAGGTCACAGAGGTAGTATGAAAGGCAGCAGCTACGTGGCACAGTGGATAGAGCACAGGCCCTGGAATCAGGAGGACCTGAGTTCAAACGTGATCTCAGATACATACTACCTGTGTGACCTTGAGTAAGTCACTTAACCCCATTGTCTAGGGGCCGGGGTGGGGGAAGGAAAAGCAGTCTTTGAACCAAGGCTTTAGACCTAGATCATCTTGATTTTCAGCTTAGTGTTTTGTCCACTCTACCAGATTCCTTCTAGTGATAATTAAGGGAGGTCCTATGAAATAATAAAGACAGTGCTGACCTTGGGATCAGGAAGACTGGGATTCAAGTGAATCCTACGGCAGACACATCCTGCCAGTGTCACCTTGAGTAAATGCTTCAGGCTACTCTCTGAGACACTATAGTGCTGGGGAGAGGCCCATCTGCAGTTGGAAAGGGAGTTTCCTCACCCTTCACCAATGAAATAATGAACAGATCTGTTCCCTCCCCTTCCCACCCCCAATAATAATGTGCAACATATTATTGTAAATCTTTCTTAGCTCCTTCCTGGGATTTTGACTAGAATCTATTTTTGACTGGTTTTCAGGGGACCAAAATGCATCCCTAAATAGCAGCGTGTTCAAATGACTCTGGACCCAAGAACAATACAGAGGGGGCAGTCCAGGTGTAGGAAATGTCATGGGTGCTTTACACACGTCCTCCTTAGCCATGCGGCTGTAAGGATAGAGCTTTTGGTAGTTTTGTGCCCTTAGACTTCTGGGACAAGACTGAGTACCTCTGGCTTGTGTCCTGTGACTTCCCAGTTACTTTGGAGGCTGAGGAAATGTGAGATGGAGAAGAGATCCTTAGTTATGATTTCCCTAGGTTTCTGATCCCATCTCTAAAGAGGATGGAAAAAACAAAACCAGACTCAACCTTCCCTACATAGAGCTCCAGTTGGGCTGCGGGTGGGGTCAGAGGCAGGTACCAAGCAGCACTGCTTTATGGGAGGACCCACTCAGTAGCATTCCAGCCACATTCCTAAAAACTTACTGTCCTGCATTTCAGTGCCAGCACAGAGTTCATGCCTGCACACCTTTCAAATCTTCTCTTCAAGTTTAGAAGTAGCAAGGAGAACTACATCCCTTTGCTCCAGGGAATGCTTATTATTTTAAGGAGTTAAAAAGTGAAAGAAGACCTTTGTCTTGTTCCTGCCTCCTCCTTCCCCAGCAGGTGTCAGTCTGGAAACTGCATCCTGAGGCACCCCTTTTCTTGTGAGACACTCCAAAGGACTAAGTGAGCCCTTTAAATGCCTTGGAAAAAATGAGCCCAGCTAGAGGACTCCATGACCACTATAGCTTGCCTTAATTTATCTATGTGCGTCTTTTTTCTCCCCTAGGAAATGAAGGCAGAAAGATCTGAATGGTGCCTAACACACTACCAACATAGCTGGTGCTTAATAAATGCTGAATTGATTGAAAAGCAGATAACATTAATGAAATGAAGTATGTTTCTCTAGGTCTTTCTTGGAAAAGAACTTCAGGGAAGATGCCTTCCCCAAAGAGTTTTTTGAAGCATGAGGTTGTAAGTAAAAAGATTTTAAAATGGGAAAGGCATACATGTCTAGAGTTAATCAACCAATGAGAGTCAACGTGACGTAGGGATAGAGAGCTGTCCTTGGAGTACCACCTAGACCACATCCTGCCTGAGTGACACAACTTTTCTGTGCCTCAGAGAACTCTCCAATACCATAAATTGCGGAGAAGCTGCTCATCTTTATTGGTTAAGAAAGCTCCTTAGCTGGACTCCTGGGAGTTCCCTAACCACTGAAGTCACAGGTCAGGGAAAAATAAGTCAATTAACCAGATGGAAATCCCTGAGCCCAGATGTCATCAACCTAAGGAGTCGAAAGAAATTCAGTCCAATTGGTAACTGACCACAACACATAATGAACAGCCACTATACTGATATGATTATCTATAAGAAGGAAATAAGAGTAGACAGTCTTTGTTCAAAATTAGAAAGTTTCACTTTGGTACCAGGCAAATCCTTGGGGGCAGGTAGGTGGCACAGTGGATATAGTGCTGGACCTGGAGTTAGGAAGACCCAAGTTCAAATCTGGTCTCACTTACTAGCTGTGTAGTCCTGGGCAAGTCACTTAACCCTGTTTGCCTCAGTTTCCTCATCTGTAAAATGAACTGGAGAAGGAAATGGCAAATCACTGCCAAGAAAACCCCAAACAGGCTCATGAAGAGTCAAACACAACTTAGAAACAACCAAACATTAACAAATGCTTGATTGATTGAAAAGCATTGAATCATTCCCCAAGCCATAAGGGTAGGGAATAAAGGTGGGGAGATGCACCAGAGGGTACCCAACACAGAGGTATCTTGTTCCATGGAGCTGAACAATAAAAATCAGGCAGTGCAGCAGATGCAGAGCTGAGTTTCAGCCCTCGATAAAGGAAGGCACTGGGTTAGCCCTCTAATCGGAGGGGAAAGGAGGCTGAGGGAGATGGTGTCAGGCAAGGCTTGAGTTAGCAGCATGGAGATGAGATTAGCAGCGATTATTTTATTTTATTTTATTTCTCACATAAGGGACATCTCCTCCTGACAAGAGTTCATCCTTTTGATTCTCCCTTAACAAACATCTTTGGGAAGGCCAAAGTCACTAGGACCTAATCAGGAATCCCCAGTGTCATCCGAGCAAAGCTCATGTCCCTTAGCAAGAAGCCAGAGAGGGTGTCCAGCTCCCGGGCAGTTCCCCTGACCATTCCTGTTAAAACCTGTTAAAACCCCCAAACTCTTGACAAGTGGCCCTATCCCTTGTCTTTGAAGTTTCAACTTGGAGAGGAGTCTTATCCCCTTAGCTGCAGAATGCTTTATTTGCCCAGTACACTGATACTGAAACTACCAAAAGAATCAATTTCTTTGCCACTTGCTTCTATTAAAATGCAAATGCTCCCAGCAGAGGGTAACCTTATCAGTCCTTTTTTTACCTCATTGTGAATGAATTTTATTGGAAGAATTCAAATTTTATCTGCTGCTAACTGTAATTTGCAGGAGGTCCCTCCACTTCCTCCTGCTGCAGTTTCCTAGCTTCTTTAAAAAAAGGGTGGGGAGGGATAGGCTAGCAGTTAGAAGTGGATGAGGTGATGATAATCAGTGCGGACTCAAACAGTCAACACACATTTGTTAAATGCTTGCTACTGCCAGGCACAATGCTAAATTCACAACTGAGTGGAGGAGACAAATAAGTCTGTACAAGTAAGCTACATAATGGCTAATCAGCAATAATTAAGAGAGGGAAGACACTAGAATGAAGAGGGATGGGGAAAGGCTTCCTAAAAAAGATGGGATTTTAGCTGGGACTTAAAGGAATTCAGGAAAAAGGCAATGATACTCAAATTTTAATTTGCTTTCTGTTTTGTTTTGTTTTTTCTGCTAAGGAAAGTAACCTTTAGACTAGAACCAGAAAGAACAAAACAAAAATGGTTAATTGAGATTCATACCCAAGATAAGTAAGTAAGAATTGCCCAAGTAGGGGCGGCTAGGTGGCGCAGTGAATAGAGCACCGGCCCTGGAGTCAGGAGTACCTGAGTTCAAATCTGACCTCAGACACTTAACACAAAAAACTAGCCGTGTGACCTTGGGCAAGTCACTTAACCCCAACTGCCCTCCAAAAAAAAAAGTGCAAAAAAAAAAAAAAAAGAATTGCCCAAGTAGGGCAACAGAGAAAGCCAAGCTGCTCCTGATGGGTTCATATCATCTGATCAAATCAATCACACCTTGCCTGCTAACAACTTGGCAGATGTGATTGCTGAGACATTGTCAACAAGGACAATGACCTTTGAAAGACATGGAAGTCAGGCGTGGTGCTGCGCACACTTAGAATTCCTGCCATCTAGAAGGCTGAGGCTAGGGAGGTGCCTGCTTGGGCTCAGGAGTTCTAAGCTGCAGCAGGGATAAAGCAAATAGGATCTCCACACTAAATCCAGTCACAATGCAGTGAACCCCTGGCAACAGGGGGCCATCAGGTTTCCTAGTAGGCAGGCAGAGTGGAAGCAGGGCTTGTCAAAGCCTCCATGCCAGTGGGATCATAATGAATCAGGCCTGTAAATGCCCACTTAATGTTCAACATAGGAGAGATATGGAGACTTACTCTTGAAAAAAAGGGAATAAGAGATAGAGAGGAAGGATGGGAAATAGAGGGAAAAAAAGAAAAAGATAATAGGAAACTGGAAAGATACTGAAGGATTGGAAAAGGACACATGTCCTGATTTTTAAAAAAAGAGAAAATGGAATCAGCAAAGTATAGGCCAGCGATTACTAGAGACAAAACCTTTAGAAGAGGCAGTGGTGACCACTGTGATTATGAAGATTATGGCTTCGTTGGGAACAGGTTGTGCCAAACAAAATAATTTGTTGACAGGGTTCCTAGACCAGGAAAATGTGGTAGATACACTTCAGCTAATTTTTTTTCATTAAAAAACATTTACTGAGCACCTACTATCTGCAGTACTATATATATTACTTAGAATAGTAGAGTATCAGAGACAGAGAGAACATAAAGGACATCTCCTCTACAGTAAACTGACAAATGCTTACCTAGATTTTTAGCAGAGATAGCAAGATAGCAAAATATGGACTAAATGATAATATCATCAGTTGATTTCAGAATTGGCTGAATGACCAGACTCAAAACATGATCAGTCATTAATGGTTCCATGTCAAGTTAGAAAGTGGTCTCTAGTGGGGGGATCTGTGTTTAGCTCTGTGCTATTTAACATTTTTAAAAATGAATTGGGTAAAGGCATAGATGGCATGGATATCAAATTTGCAGATAACCCAAAGAGAACTGACACATTGGTTGACAAAGATATTGATTAGGCTAGTAACATGATACTGAGCCTAGAAAAATGAAATTGGATATGAAGAATACGGAGAATCATGGGAAGACGTATGACCTGATGCAGAGGAATAAGCAGCCCCAGGAAAACAACATATTCAACGAGCACAATAATGTAACTGAGAAGATTAACGACAGCTACAACAACAAAACCTGATGAAGTTTTAATGCCCAGTCCGGCCCCTCACAAAAGGAAGAGAAGCATCTTCCTCCCTTCTTTACAGAGGTGGGGGACTATTGGTATGGAACACTGCGTATAATGTTAGACTTGGTTGATATGTTGGTTGATTTTGCTGAACTATTTTTTTCTCTTTTTTAATTCTTTATTACAAGGGATGACTCAGGGGAAGGGAGGGGAGGGAATCTATTTGGAAACAAATGAGATATCAAAAGATAATCAATACAAACTAACCAGATCTTTCACAGTGGTTTATAAGTTATTTCAGAATAACATTATGAATCTGGTGTAAATAACATGACAATCCTATGACCTAATTAAACTTATAAAAGAGGCTGAAAGGAGAAAAAAACCTGTGGAATAGGGTCATAAAAAGTTGAAATGGACCAGCAAGTTCCTCAACCAAACCAATTTTGTCTGGGAAAATGTCCTGAATTTCTAGAGATAGCTCACTTCAGAACAGATTTTACAGAGAATAGGTGGCATGGATACTACTGGTTTGGAAAGTTTCTTTTCCATTCCTTTGAAACATTTCTCTTCCCAGTCTAGGATCATTACAATTTGCCCAACCTGGTTAATACACACGGAATTCATTCTTAAGTCTTCAATCCACAGCGAGTCCTCCAAGCTATATTTCTCAACCTTTTCTATTTTTGTGTTCAGTCTATCTCTTCAAAACTTATCCAAGCCCAAGGTGCTGACTTTTCTAGGTGCACTGAATGAGGCTAAAAGAATTACTCACTAAACAAGTTAATTTTGGGAGTAGAAGAAATATGTGAGACTCACCCACCTAGCATGAGATCATTTTTCTGGTTCATTTCTCTTTTTCCTCACCTAGTTCTGTTGAGCCAGAGAACACACAAACCACACCCTCAGTTTCTAGTTCAGGTTAGAAAGGCAAACCCAAAAAGAAAAGGGTGGGAAAGAATCATCTATAATATGTTATTCTTCCTCTTTCAGGCTTGATACTCATGGAAAAATAGTGAGGTTTAGATGTTTGTATAGCTGTGGGGTGTAAATCCTAAATCAAGGTGTGTCTTAGAATTCACCCATTCTTCACTCATTTGAGCAGCTATTTTTCCAAGCAATGGGGTTAGATCTTCATATCCAAGAGAGGTACTTGGGAATGGGGATCACCTAAGGGGGTGGGACAGCATTTTGGGTACAGAGCACCATTAGGTTCATCACTAGCCCACCTGGCACTAATAATAATAATAATGATAATAATAATAATAATTATTATAACTAGCTTTATATAGTGTCTACTATGTGCCTGGTACTGTACTAGTATCCCTTGTTCTATATTTCATGATGAGGAAACAGTGTTATTGGGGTTGATAGGGACTCCATAGACAGCTTTGAACTAGGTGAGGTTCCAGAGCATCTCGAATTATATTAGGGTTGGTTTAGTCCATTTACCCTCAAAAAGTGGCTAGTTGCCAAGAGGGTTAACAAAGAGAAGTCAGGCAAGCAGAATAGAAAGCTGATCTTTAAAAAACTTAAATGCCCTCTGTGGTCTATTTCATTTGAAAACTGTTTAATTCTAAGGAGCCCACCTATGTGAATTAGGGAAAAATAATTTGTTGGTTGAAATTTTTAAATTGTATTTATTTACAGATCTATTCTTAGCAGTCAACATAACAAATACCTAACAATTCATCCATTTGTGTCCACAAAGTTTTATTCAACAAATATTCTTTCATATGAATTGAATATCATCTTCCATGATCTATGATGTATCTGAATATCTGTATCCCTTGGCAGTTCAACACAAAAACCACTTTTCATTTTAAAGAAGGTAATTAAGGATTATCAGAAAGGGAGAGACTTAAAATTGTTTTTTGTCATCCTAAAGATGCTGAAACTATGCTTGGGATCTATTGGGGATCATGGACAATCACCAAATTGGCAAAGAGTGAAAGTAAGTTTTGTAAAGAAAAAAAAAAGTCACATACCCAATGGATAAAGTTGACTTGCTCACCAGCAGTATTTTAAAGAGAATACATTTAAGACAGATTATTCATTTCATTTTGTAAAATGAAAATTCTTTTTTGCATATGTGAGAAAATAGAGTCAAGGTAAAACTGAGGCCCATGTTTCATTTAAGCCAATCTTTGAACCCACTCAGTAGGGCACTAGCAGATCAGAATTTCTCTTGAAAGAGTTGGACCCTGAAATCAAGAGTTGAATAATGACCCTGGAGGAAGACGGCTACTTTCCCAAGTAGCAAGGTGATGGTGGTGACTTTTAAAATAACATCTTTTCAAAAGCAAATACTCAGTTCAGGCTAAGGGGAGACAACTCTATCCTTAACCACACGATAATACCCTTATAAATCCTTTAATCCATTAACTTAGCACCACTAAGAAACTGTTCATGCAAGAAGAATCCTCTCTCCTTCTAGCTTTTTCACTGGCAAATGCTAATTTCATAGTGAATTTAGCCCTCTACTCACCAAGAATGCCTCTTGCCCCTTTCTTGCTCTGCTGTGAGCCAGATCACCTCTGGGGTTTATTTAGCCTCTAGCGATTCTTCCCAGTCCTGAGGCAAAGAGGAAGAGTGGGTTGTGATTGGGAGGCTGCGTCTCACATGGGCTCAACCTGTTTCTGCCTGAACTTGTTTCAAGACAGGAAGAAAGCACAAGAAAACTTTTAACCAATAAATTTTTGACTGCAATGGAATGCTGTTATGCTGACAGTCCCAAATGCTTCCACATTGGCACATTTCTCCTTTCCTTCCTCTCGACTGCTTTCCAAAACAAGTTTTCTTAAGCACAATCATGGTTATTCTGCCTTTTTTCCCATTTCTGCAGCAGTTTGAGAACACTGAAAGGTGCGTTTTTCTATAAGCTAGGCTGACTGCATGGAGCAAGGAGGCACAGCAGATAGAGTGCTGTCATATATTAGTCCCCTATCTAATGAATTCTCATGTCTTAGGTTAATGATCCCGCAGTGAATTACATGTAATAGATACCCAGTAAATTGGGAGATAGCATATGTAGAATGAGAAAAACTCCACACATCCCCCATATCCACCTCAAATACCCATAAAATATGACTCTAAATAAATTTTAGGGCTGCAGAACATTGATGTGTTGATATGTTCATTAGTTGGTGTGAAGTACAGCTTTATTCCCTACCCCATTATACTCCTTTGGATTTCTCCATTATGCCCCTTACTGACTAGGTGCCTTCCCTTTTCCTGTTCCCTTTACAGTTTCCTTTTGTGTGTTGTCTTTCTCCACTAAATCATGAACTCCTTGAGGGCAGGGACTATATTTCCTTTTTGTACTTTGGATTGCATCCAAAGTGCCTGGCACACTGTTAAGCATTTCATAAATGTCTACTTTCTGATTGATTGATTAATTGTGCTAGATGCTGGGGTAGATATTATAAGGCATAAACTTTGCCTTCAAAGAGCTTATAGTCTAGAAGGCACAAGATGTTTACATGATGATTGAGCCACAGGGTTCCCAAATCAACCTGACAATTTTATAGGAAGATGCTTCTCCCTACAGAGGGTATGGTCATACCCCATGACACCTACTGGAGAAAATTAAGGACATTTCTTGGACCTTTGAGTTCCAAGTGAGTCTCAGCTGCTGGGGAAGAATTTATTGCCTATGTCTAGAGTGAACCAAAGTCATTCCCTTCTGTTACATCTGTAAAAGGGAATCGTCATTGCAAAGAAGGCACTTTTTGGAAAGGTCTAGAGACAGACAGTTGGGCATAGGTCAGAAAGCAGACCTAAGAGGAGACCTAGGTATTTCTTGGGAAGCACAGTGGAGAAAATCTAGTCATAAATGTGATTATCCCCTCGGAGTCACTGATAGAAGGTATAATAGGATCACAGATCTAATGTTGAATGTACTTTAGTACACTAGTACGAAATCTAATGTACTTCAGAGGTCTCCTATTCCAACTCCTTCATTTTTTTAAAACTTTTTTTTAAAAGACTGTCTTGTCACCTTGCAGAGGCTGGAAGTACAGGTGCTACTACTCATGGATCTACTCCCACTAATGATTACCACCAGAGCTTTGACCTGCTCCATTTCTGACCTTGCTCAGTTCACCCTTTGTAACAGTAATCAATTTAGCAGATGCTTAGTCCTTGGTAAATTAAGGCTAAGTAACTTGAGAGAGGCAGAAGGTGCAAACTCTGTCTCCTGTGTGAAGCAGAAGGTATGAACTCTGTCTCCTGTTGCTGAAGGCAGGAGGGGATTGGCTGAGACAGGAGGCCAGTGTGTATATACAAGAAGAGTTCTAGAGACAGAAAGACAGAATCAGGAATTTTCCTCCTGGTGGCGCCTGGTGGAGGGAGCAGGATTGTCCCAGCATCTGGGAGCTCGGCTTGCTGGACTGAGAACTGAGTTGGAGTTTTCTTGAGACCAGAATCTAGTGAAGGTTGAAGTTGCCTAGAAGGCTGCCTAGAAGGCTGAGGGCCGCCTGGAAGGCCACCATTTCTTCTGTGTCCTAGGACCAGATGTACTGCTGGAGGACTGAAGGAGAAGACTGGGATATGACTTTATTTGTTTGTGGCTTGGTTGATCCTTGAGTTCCCAGCAACAGAAGTAGTGAAGGTTTTGAGTTGTGCTGGACCCTGTGAACTTCAGTGTGCACCAAGAACTGTCTGGAAGACTGGACAAGAACCTGGCAGCTGTCTGCTTCTGAATCCAGGTGACTGTTTGGTGGATTTATGTAGGAGCTGGGACCATGGAAGAGGATCCAGGGAATCTGAGAGATCACCCCGAGTCAAGATGAAGAAAGGGCCTCTTCTCGGATATAGAATGCTTGATAAAACTGAAGTTTACTAGACACTAAGGGGTGAAGGGTTTGTGTAATTTTCTTTTTCTATGTAAAAATTTTATTTGTTTCTTGTTTACATCATTCATTTTCATGAGATTTTTGGATTACAAATTTTCTCCCCATCTTTCCCCTACCCCAACCCCAAAACAGCGATCCCACTGTAGAGCCCCTCCCCTGGTCTGCTCTCTAACTTTCTGGTAGGGCAGGGACGGTCTCCCTACCCCAGCCCCTGTACATCTTAATTCCTAGTTACAGGCATTGTAGAGCTTTAAATTCTAGATTCTTTTGGTTCCTCCCTTGTCACCTACCCCTGCTGGAAGGACAACCAATTCAATACAGGTTGTGTAGGTGTGACTATGTAGGACATCTTAATAGTGGACATATTGTGACAGTGATCATATGTCCCTCCTTCCTATCCCTACCCCCCTTGTTCTGTTCTCTACCCTGTCCCTGTCCCTTTATTGAAGTGTGAGCATCCAGCATACCTCCCCCAGACCCTGCCCTCCCCTCCGTCATCCTGCCTTTCATCCCCA
>CM053596.1:252640099-252669670 GCA_028646575.1 Pseudocheirus occidentalis
TTCTCCCAAGTCAACAGGGGAGTGTCTCAGCCAATAGCATTCTTCCAGTCAACAGGGGAATTCACACCTTTTCACCAATGGACAGAGTTCTATACTTAGCCCTAAGTATCTCATCAAACAAATTGATTACCATTACACTGCCCTCCAAAAAAACGCAAAAACATTTTTAAATTAAATAAATAAAAATAAAAATTTTCACAATCTTCTTTCTTCTATATGCTGTTTTTAATCTTTTATCCTTAAAATTCCTTGAAATAATTTTGCTTATTTGGGTCTCTCATCAACTTTTTCTAAACTTGTGTTTGCTTCCCCATCCTTGAAGAGGTGACATTGCTCATGGTCCTCCATAAATCTTCATTGACAGACTTCATAAACAAGTTTGCATAAACTGTTGTTGCTTTAGGCAGCCTCTCCCTGCCTGACAATTAAGTCAAGTAGTTGCTAAAGTACTCTTTTGATCTCCCTGTTTTGGCAGTTGATTTATACTAACTAAACTTCAGTATAAAACTATAATAAACAGTGATGATTTTCTTTCTACCATCTATTACCCATTTTTGTTATTTAAAACTTGTATGCCTATGTCAAGATTTAATTTTTTCAGTTTCATGCTATATCTTTTTCCTCATTATTGTCCTGTATAGCTGTTGATCTTTGCTTGGGTAAGTTAGTGATCTGAGTAAACATAAAAACCTGATTGCGGAATCACTTTCACTTCGGAATCAAGTCTTCTGATTGTTAAAATATAATCAAGTTCATTGCTCACTATACTGAGCACCTAATTATTCTTTTCTCAAAGAAAGTATTCATTGATCTAAAGATATAAGGTTTGTTTTGATCTATAATTCTGTCCTCTCTCATGACTTATTAATCATCCATATGTTCCAATATGTTTCTCACTATACTCATCTATTCCCACATTTGCACCGAAGTCACCAAGAATTAAAGTATATTTTGATTTTATGTGGAAAGTTATACCAAGCTCTTCATAGAATTTTTCTAAGTCTTCGAACTCTGCAACCTCTAATGAGGCATTTGGGGTATTTTGGGGAAATGTAATAATGAGTTACAATTATTTCCTTGATGATCTTTTTGCAGGTACTTACCATGAACCAGCTAAAACATGATGCCCTAATATCTCTTTAAATCATATTTCTTTTTGGCATATGATATAACAAACTCTGCCAATTCCTTTCTTTGTCTCTCCAAGAAGTTAGGGAAATAGGAGCATTTGGAGGAAAAGAGAAGTTCAGTTTTGGACTTGTTGAGTTTAAGATATCCACGAGACATCCACTTGGAGATGTTCATTAGGCAGCTGGAGATACTGGACTGGAGGTAAGCAGAGAAGTGAGGGCTGGAGGGATAGATCTGAAAATCATAAGCATAAAGAAGATAATTAAATCTATGAGAGCTGATTAGATTGCTAAGTGAAGTAGTCTAAGGAGGAGTTCTAAGTCCCAGATAGAAGAGGTCCTGGGACAGAGCTCTGTGGGACTTTGCAAGGCTAGCAAGTGCCACCTAGATGAAGATTCAGTGAACAACACTAAACATTCAAATACTAAATTCTTAAATGGCTTTCTACTTTATACAATAACCCACAAAACATAATGCCTCTGATTGATTGATAGATGAGTTCTCACTTGATAAAGGTATTAGGGCTAGAGTATTTTGTTAGGTGCATTAAGGATAGGGTGATTGACTCAATTGACCCCCACACTCACACTAATATGCTAAAAACTACCAGAGTTTATATTCCACTAACACAGCTTTCAAGAACAAAGTTGCTACCACACTGCAACAAGGCATCAGAGTTGGACTTAATGAAGGCATCACATTTACATATGTATAATTTTGTGTGTGTGTGTGTGTGTATATATATATATATAATAATTTTTTGTTAATATGATCAACAGAAATAAAACATATGTGTGTATATATATATATCTTATAGAAAGTGAACATATGTGTATATGCACACTTTCACTTAATAAAAAATTAACCTGATTATATTAACAAAGAACTATAATATTTATACCAGATTATAGATATGTAAATGTGATGCCTTCAAAAGTCCTACTGTGATGTCCCATTGCTGTGTGATAGTGATTCTGTTTTCAAAGGCTTTGCTAGTGGAGTAAAATAAGCCCCAGTAGTTTTTAGCATCTGGTGTGAGTATGGGGGTCATTTGAGCTACTCAATCAATTGCCCCATCTTAAAGGACCTAACATCCCCCCAAAACATATACATATAAACATATAGATGCACACACATATTAACTTTCTATGAAAATTAACCTGATTGTATTAATACATATAAATATATCCTATGTGTTTGAGTATTTCTACATAAATATATATAAATATAAATGTATATGAGTCAACCATTGGTAAAGAATGACCCATTCTTTAGTTATCTATGTGAATTGGGGACTTTTTCTCTATGAACCATGTTGCCATAGCCTAGGAACTATCATTCTGAGATGGTTGCCCAAAATGCAGGCATGATGACTAGGATGAAATAAACTGCCTCATATTTTACTTTAGAGGTCTGATTTTTCAAGGCTAGCAAGATCGTAGATCATAGAACTTTAGAGCTAAGGTCCCTTCAAGCTCTAAAATTCTGTGATCTATGATCTATTATCTATGCTAGCCTTGAAAATTCAAACTCCTAAAGTAATAGCAAACATCTCAGGCCCGTTTTCAAACAACCATTTCTGTTGCTTTCCACTACAACTTAAATAGGTCTTTCAAACTGATTTCATATATATTGCTAAGAAATTCGATGCAACAAATATTTATGGACTGGCTACTATGTGTCACAAAGAATAAAAAATGTTTAAAAAGCAGATTGCATGTAAAACGTTAAGTGTATGTGAAACAACAGAAAAATTAAATTATGAACAGTCGCCAGAAATAGTAGTGATGTTGTGGGAGCAGTTTACAATGAGTTGATATAACATTGATTTTTAAAAATTGGTATGTTGACATTTGATATGGGTACGTGATGAGAAATAAAAAAGGAAAATTTAGACTGGAAATAGGATGATAGAGGCAGGGAGAGGGAGAGAACATTCAAATCTTTTAGAGGATGAGACCTACTTGGCATGGGGAACTTCTTAGGGGAGTAACTTAATTTACATCTCTTAGAATATTCAAGAGATAAAGACAGTGAACATATGGTAAATAGCCATCCCATGTTGCCTCTTGGTGACTAACTTAACCAGATTTTTTTCCATTTGTTAATTTTTATGACTCGCCTGCAAATATAGAATAAGGAAGTCTAAGAATTTACTCTAATTCTGGTTCTATAAACTCATATAATAGAAATTTCTATCTTCTTGTTTTCCACACTAGAATATTGATGAATAAAAACTTCAGCAAATAGAATACCACTGTAGAAGCAGTATGGAGCAGTGAAATAAATGAATGAATGAATGAATGAATGAATGAATGAATGAATGAACGAATGAATGGATGGATGGATGGATGGACGGATGGATGGATGGACAGACAGATGAATGGATGGATGGATGGATGGATGGATGGATGGATTGGATGGATGGATGGATGCATGGATGGATGCATGGATGGATGAATAAAGCATGTATTAGGGGTCTTCTATGTGTACTAAGCGTTGGGCATCTGGGGAGTGGTTATTCTTTGGGTACAGGATCCTAGGAAGTCTTTTTAAGCAATCCTTAATAAGTACACAATAACATCTTCCCATTTTCTTGATCCACTACTACTTTTTCCGTCTTTCCCAGTTCTATTCATTCCAATGAGCATTTTTCAAGTGCATTAAGTCTTCTATATGCAGCACACTATGCTAGCTGCTAGGGATACAAACACAAGCATAAAATAGTCCTTGACTTCAAGCGGCTTACATTCATGCTTAGAGAACATATACTAGTGACGGATAACTGGTCCTACAGTCAAGAAGATCTGGGTATGATCCTGGGCAAGTCATTCTGCCTCAGTTTTCTCATCTGTAAAATGGGGGCAATAATAACACCTACCTCCTAGGGCTGTTGTAAGGCTCAAATGACATAATATTTGTAAGAGTGCTTAGCACAGTGTGTGGCACATGGTAGGCATTTTATAAATTCTAGCTATCATCCTCATTATTATTACTGAGATGAATGGACATACAGAGCTTAAGGGGTTTTAGGGAGAAAGGGGGCTGGTCCTTGATCACCCTAATGCTATTACAGGGAGGTAGGTGTCTTAGTTTGGGATTTTATGATCATATCATTTATGATGGGTATGAAGATGCTCTTTTGACCCACTCTCAACTGATTTATCTCATTCACATGGCCTGAGGAGTGAGACTGGGATGCTGAAGCCTGGAATCCAGCTCTCCTCAGAAAGAAGGGAAAGTCCCTAAGTAACATAACCCTTAAGGTTGTCTCTCTAGCAACCCTAAGTTTTAGAGTTTGGGAATCTAACTTCCTAGTGAAAGAAGGCAGAGTTCCTGGGCACTGCTCATTTCCTGGAAAGAGAAGAGAATCCTGGCGTGCAGCCTCACTGCAAAAGAAAGGGAGGTTTCCTGGGGAATGTCAGCCTCTTGACGAGAAAAGGATTGTGTATACGTGTCATCGCAGCAAGAAAAGCATTTAGGAACAAAGTCATAAAATGAGGGAGTAAAAGACCTGAATTTTGTCCTTCATTATGAGAGAAATGACTATTTCTCTCATATTAATAACCAATTATTAAATTAGGATTAAGGTTTCTCCTTTCCATTTCCTCATTTAGAAACCATCCCCCTATAGTTATTCAGTCAACCTTAGAAGGACTTTGCTGACTGATAAGATTGCCCAGGCCCTCAGCATCCATGCTTTTTGATTTTGAGTGGAACTCCCCTCAATTAGAAGACCTTACAAAAAGAATGTTAATTAGGTGGAATTCTTACCTCACCATCATTGTTCTTTAACTAAATATAGACAGATGCCTTTGTCCAGGATAGCTGGAGGCAACTGAGCCTTCTCATCCTTAGCAGGAGGAGCTCAAGATTTTCAGCCCACCACCTCTTCCATCCCCTCATTGATTGTTAACCAGTCAGAGTAGATTTCCATCCTCAGGTACATCTCCTTTTCCAAAGGCTCTTTAAACATTTAGTGTTGCCCAGAGTTTCTCTTTGGTTTTGGAATGCCACAGACCTATTTTTATTAATTATGTGCTAGCCATACTTAATAAATTATTAATTACCTATAAACTGTGTCTCTCTGACTTTTCATTCATTACAATTATTACTGTAAGTTATTTGGATCATGCAGGTCCAATGGGAAGAGAATTTGAATAGCTTCTTTAGCAACCCTCACGATCCAGAAATCTAGGCTTACCTGGCTCACATTCAATCTTAGGGGAAGTCCCAAAAAATCACTCTCTTTTGGGGCTCATTTTGCCCTCACCCAGAGCTGTCCCTGGAAAACTTCTAGTTATAACAGTGAACTCTAATCTTCACAGATGTGGGGGAAAGGATCCATGACTCCATGCAAGCATTCAAATTAACAATGCATCTAGCAAGAATAGGACAGCATTTATTTCCATTCCACATAAAATGCATAAAAAACTCAAAGTAGACAAAAAAATAATCAATAAAATTATCTTCCTCCTCCACCCTGGATTCCCAGAGTTTACTGAATTCATCCAGACCTCCTCTGTGGTTTGGACTTCCCTCAGAAGTGAAATGAGTTGAGACTATTAGAAGAGCCACCATGGTAAAAATAATCTCTAAGGAGTAATCATTCCTCAGGCAACCAGCTCTGCTTCCAGTCCAACCCCTGCAGCTGTTATCCAGGGGAGCCATCCTTTTAGAGCTGCCACCTGGCAAATTCCTCCACAGGTGCAGTCTCCAACTCCGTGGCAGCCACAGTTACTGAAGGCCCAGAAAAGAAAGATCTCACCACCAAGGTCCTTGGCATTGTCAAATGGCTCAGCATCAGAAACGGTAGGGTTTCATTAATTAAAATGCCACTAGAGAAGATGCATTGCCATCCACCCTGCCAGTGAATCCTAAGGATCTATGATGCATCCAAACTATGTTTCTCTCTGTTCCTCTGATCTATCCTCCTCTTCTTAACTCTCTACAGTCTGGCTTCCAGTCTCGTTGTTCAACCTAAACTGTCCTCTCCGAAGTTACCAATGCTTTCTTGCTAAGTCTAATGGCCTTTTCTCACTCCTCTCCTCCTCTCTACAGTCTTTGACCCTGTCAATCAGTGTCTCCCCTCCTTGGTCCTCTCTTCTCCCTAGGTTTTTGTAACAGAATTCTCTTCTTCTCCTCCTGCCTGTCTGACTACTTCTCTGTCTCCTTTGCTGGATCTTCATCCACCACATCTAATCACTGATGTCCCATAGGACTCTGTCCTGAGCCCTCTGTTCTGCTTCACTTGGTGATCTCATTAGTTCCCATGGATTAGGACATATGGTGATTCTCAAATCTTTTTGCCTGATTCTAACCCCTCTGCTGACCTCCAGTTTTGTATTTCTAGCTGCCTATTGGATATTTCCAACTGGATGTCTTACAGACATTTTAAAAACTCAACATGTTCAAAAACAAACTTATCTTTTCCCCAAAACCCTCCCTTCTTCCAAATTTTCTGTTACTGTTAAGGATACCACTACCCTCCCAGTCACCCAGGCCCACAAACTAGGCATCAACTTTGACTCCTGACTTTCTCTTACCTCCTCCCCCCATCTAATCTCTTGCCAAATACTGTCAATTTTCCCTCTGTAACATCTCGTGCATATGCCTCCTTCTCTCCTCTGCCATCACCCTGGTATAGGTTGCCATCTCCTCAGGTCTGGACTATTGCCTACTTCTTAGTCTTCTAGCTACAAACCTCTCCCCAGTCCATTCTTCACTCAGTTGTCAAAGTGATCTTCTTAAAGTTCAAGTCTGGTCATGTCACCTACCTATTCAATAAATGCCGTTGGCTTTAGCATCACCTCCAGGATCAAATATAAAATTCTCTGTCTAGCATTCAAACTTCAAAACCAACCCTCCCATCCCTCCCATATTTCCAGTCTTCTTATACTTTACTACACACACACAGACACACGCAAGCACACACACACACACACACACACACACACACACACACACCATTGGCCTCCTCACTGTTCCTTAAATAAGAAATCTCCCAAATCTAAGCATTTTATCCATCATTCCTGGAATTCTGTCCCTTCTTACCACTCTGGCTTCCTTCAAATCCTACCTACAGGAAACCCTTCCCAATCCCCCTTAATTCTAGGGTGAAAAAAAGAGAAAAAATTCTAGAAAATCAGAATAGGCTACTAGAGTTCCCACTTGTCCTTTGCCAACCTTATTTCAGCTGCCACAAACAAACTATGGATGCCTGACAGTGAAAGTGTCTTGTCTAAAGTCCCACAGGTAGTGAAAGACTTAAGGCAGATCTCAAATCCAAATCTCATGGATTCGCAGTCCAGTGAGATATGAACCTGTCTATGGATGCTGACATTAAAATCAAATTAATTAAATTGAAATAAGCACCACCTGCAAGCTTCTTAGCATTACAGAGTTCTTGGTCTACCCCCTCCTATTGACTTATGACTGTCTCAAATATGAGAGCTGAAAGATCATTCATTCCATTTTTAGAGTGTCTTTAAGCCCATCACCAGAGTCTAGAGGAAAAAATAACACAGGACAGTGTCCAGAAAACTAAACTTGGGATAGATAGAGATCTGACATTTACTACCTTTAGGACCCTGGACAAAACAGTCAAGTCTCAGTCCCATAATAATTATAATAATAGATGGCATTTACATAGCACTTTAAGGTCTGCAAAGCTTTTTTACAAAAATCATCTCATCTCAACCTCCAACAACTCTGGGAGGCAGGTGTATTTTACAGAAGAGGAAACTGAGGTAGACAGGGTGCTTTGCCCAGAGTCACAGATAACACTGGAAGTCAGGTCTTCCCAACAGTTCCAGACTCTCTCCACTGCACAAGCCACCTGCCTCACCTACTTCATAGGGTTGTTATAACATATGTAAAGGTCTTCGCAAACTTCAAAGCACTATATAAATTTTAGCTAGTGTTATTATTGTACTTACAGAACTTATCTGACAAGGCTGTTAGGAAACTAAGTGAAATAATGCTCAGAAAAGTATTTTTCAAACCCATACAAAGGCTGGTTATTATTATAAAGGGGAGACAGCTCTGAGGGTGAGGTTATTTGGAGACAGTTTCTAGTATGAGATGGGTCTTGAGCTGGCCTCGAGAAATTGTTATATTTGGGTTGATAAGAGGAATGAGGAGAAATATAATGAGAATGTCATAACGAGACAGGATAAGGAAAAACGCAGAAGTGGAAAATGAGCTGGTGTTTGGGGGATGGAGGGGATAAGGAGTCTGGCCTAACTGCAAGTCCACTATTTTTAAAAATGGTTAATCATTAGCCCTTAGAATCAATGTGGCTTTAGGCCTTAAAGCAGCATATCACACATGACCTCCACAGTACTAAAGATCCAAAAGTATACTGCTCTCCTGAATTTATCTGATATTACAAATAGTCGATCATCATCTATTGTCTCTGGAAGGAGAGGCCCATGTACTCTGGGTGCTGGTAAATAACTTTGTCTATTTTGAGATAATTAAACAGGATTCCAAAAATAATTCATGATAAGGTAGTTGATCATGCCAAAGCAGATGGTGCCCTGTTCATTCCATTCCCCAGCAGCCCATCGAGATGGGGCAGAGCTGCCTACTCACAACAGGCCCCATGTTATTCAATCTATTTTGCACAGCCACATTCAATGGTACAATGTGTTTCTTCTCTTCTGAGAAGCTCTTTCAGTTTAACACACTCAAACGTCCTCCAGAAAGTCCATCTCTATCTGTCGATAACTGTACTTTTTTTTTTTTTTTTGCTTTTTGGAGGGCAGTTGGGGTTAAGTAACTTGCCCAAGGTCACACGGCTAGTTTTGGTTTTAAGTGTCTGAGGCCAGATTTGAACTCAGTTTCTCCTGACTCCAGGGCTGGTGCTCTATTCACTGCGCCACCTAGCCGCCCCGATAACTGTACTTTCAAAGTGTAAATAAACACAAACGATCGAGGGAACTGATTGGTGGGTACGGTTAGTACAGAGCTATGGATTAATGATAAACCTGCCCAAGGAGGTCATAAGAAATCTCTCACACAGCTAAAAATTTCCATTGATAATGGGAAGAACTGACTTCTGCTGGCTTAGCAGCCTACTGCTCCACGATGCATGTCAGGCTACCTTCCTAGCTAATCGCTGATGTGACTGCTGAGCCCCTGACTGTTATATTGAAAAGATAGTGGAAAATGGCAGGCATAAAGCAGGCCCAAAGGAGAGCAAAAGTCCCAGTTTTCAAATTAATGCAAAGAGAAAAACGATCAGTTTTGTCTACACTTTCATATGTGTGTTTTGTGTCCCACATACTTAAATTCCTTCAGGGCAGAGACTCTCTCATTTTTGTCTTTATACCTCCAGTGCAACAACCTTGGCAGAGAGGAGCTACTATTATCCCCATTTCATAGATGAGAAAATTAAGGCTGACAGAGATTAAGTGGCTTGCCCTGTGTCCCACAATTATTAAGTATCTGAGGCTGGATTTGAACTCAGATCTTCCAGACTCTGAGCCCGGTGCTCTGCCCACTGCACCACCTAACTGGCCTAGAACAGATCAGTGTGATATGGGGGGAAAGCATTGGCCTGGACCTCAGAGGACCTGGATTCAGATGTTGCCTCTGTCTTTTCTTATCTGTGTGGCTTTAGATGAGTGACTTAACTTGTTTGGTCTCAGTTTCTTTATCTGTAAAATGGGGCATTTAGCCTAGATCACCTATAAGGTCCCTTCTGAATCCAGATAGATGACTCTAGTGGGCATCTAGAAAAGGAATTGGTGATTACAAAAAGTCAGACTGGCTTCATTAAGAGCGGGTCATGACAGCCTAACCTGTTTCCCTTCTTGTCAGAGTTACTGAACTTGGGAGACCAAAGGAGCTCTGCACATACTGCTTACTGATTTTAGCATTGCGCCTGATAAAAGATCTCATTCTGTTCTTGTAGAAAATATGGAGATGCATGAACTAAATAATAACACAATTTGATACATTAAGGATTGAACTGAATCCACTTGATAGGTCTACACTGGAGTGACCCACAGATCTTGTGCTTTTTGGCATTTTTATAACTGACTCAGATAAAGGGATGGGTGACAGTTAAGAGGTTTGCAAGGATATAAAACTGGGAAGGACAGCTAACAGACTAGAGGTTCAGCAGAGCAGGGCTAGAGGAGGGGTGGGGAACCTACAGCCTCCAGGCCACATGTGGCCCTCTAGGTCCTGAAGTGTGGCCCTTTGACTAAATCCAAACTTAACAGAACTACTATGGATTCAGTCAAAGGGCAGCACTTGAGGACCTAGAGGGCCACATGTGGCCTGGCGACCACAGGTTCCCCACCTCTGGTGAAATTCAACAGGAATAAATGGAAAAAGCCTTAAATTTGGGTTTAAAAAATCAGCTAAATAATTATAAGATGAGAAAGGCTGGGTTAGAAAGCAGTTTGTCTGAAAAAGACTAGTGGGGCGGGTTGGTGGACATCAAGTTCAATATGAATTCAGTAGTATGATGTGGCAGTCAAAAAAGCTGATGTGAACTTGGGATTCACCAAGAGAGAGGCAGTTACCAGGAAGAAGGAAATAGGAGACCATCAGTACTCTGCCCTTGCTGCACCACACTTGGTCTACCGTGGCCAGGTCTGGGTGCCATGGCCTAAGAAGCAGATTAATATACAAGAGAGAATCCAGAGAAGAGCAACCAGAATGGTGAATACCATTCATGGTATGGGAAGACTGGTTGAAGGGCCTAGGAATGCTTAGCATGAAGAAGAGAAGACTTGGGAAATCCATGATGGTCCTTTTCAAGTATTTGGAGGATTGTCATGTGGAACAGAGCCTGGACTTGTTCTCTTTGGGTCCAGAAGGCAGCGCTAGAAGTAATGGGGAGGAAGTTGCAAAAAAGGCAGATTTAAATTTGATGTCAAAAAAAATTCCTAGCAATTTTGGCGCAGGAATAGAATACTTGACCTGGAGTCAGGAAGACTCATCTTCATCAGTTCAAATCTGGCCTCAGGCATTGATTAGCTGTGTGACCTTGGACAAGTCACTTAACCTAGTTTGCCTCAGTTTCCCTTCTTTAAAACGAGCTGGAGAAGGAAATGGCAAACCACTCCAGTGTCTTTGACAAGAAAACACCAAACGGGGTCATAAAGAAGTGGACACAAATGAAACCACCCAACAGCAGCAAAAGTGAAATGAAAAGTCCTCAAACAGAGGTGTCAAACATGGTGCCAGTACAATGGAAAGAAATTAAAATGTAACTGAAAAATATTCAACAAAATAAATAAAGATACAACAGGACACAGAAAATGTCAATATGTGGCTTCTAAATCAATACTTGGCCTGCAAGGCTCCTAGTGTATGGCTTGGGAGCACTGGTTTCTATTTGAGTGTGACTCTGCCGCCCCAGTTAGGTTGTGGGTTACTCTCCCGTTAGATTACAGATCAAAGGATCATAGCCTTAAGAGCTGAAGGGGACCTCAGACACCATAAAATCCAATTCCCTTATTTCACAGACAAAAAGCTGAGGCATCTGGAGGCTTTGTGACTTGTCCAGGGTCACACACCTAGTAAGCATCCAGAGTAACATTTGAATTCAGGTCTCCATAACTTCAAACTCAACAATCTATCCACCACGCAGCAGCTAACCAGCCTTTGTTTAAGGTCTTCTTTTGACGGTTCCTTTTCAGCTATGGGTTAGTCTAGATCAGCGGTTCTCAACCTGTGGGTTATGCTCAATTTGTGACAAGGAAAATACATCCTGCTTATCAGATATTTACATTACGATTCATAACAGTAGCAAAATTACAGTTATGAAGTAGCAATGAAAATAATTTTATGGTTTTCCACAACATGGAGAATTGTATTAAAGGGTTGCAGCATTAGGAAGGTTGAAAACCACTGGTCTAGATGGTCACTGGGGCCCTTCCTGGGAAGTGTGTTCTAGTTACCAGGCCCTGGAGCAATTTCCTATCCCAAGCTAGTTTTCCATGTGACTTCCCTCATTGGCTCCCACATGTTAATTATCTCTACACAGATGATTCCCAGAGCTATGTAGCCAGCCCTGATTTCTCTCCTGAGTTCCAGCATCACCAACTGCATATTGAACATTTGGAGATGGATGTCCTGTAGGCATATTAAACTCAACATGCCCAAAAGAGAACTCTTTTTATTATTTTATATATATTTATATATTACAAATTAAATTAAATTAAATAATTGTATTTATTATTCTTCCCAGCAGACTGTCCCTTCATCTGAACTTCCTTGTTATTGCTGAGGGTGAGACCTTCTTCCCAGTCCCAGGTTTATAACCTCATTTGTCACCTTTCTCTCACCCCATGTAGCTAATCAATTGTCAAACCTTGTCATTTCTACTTAACAACAATAACTGGCATTTATACGGACATTTAAGATAAAATATAGCTCATTTTATCTTTATAACAATTCCTGGAGGTAGGTGCTATTATTAACACCCCCATTCTACAGATGATAAAACTGAGGCAGATAGAGGTTAAGTGACTTGCCTAGGGTCACGTAACTAATAAGATTCTGAGGTAGATTTGAACTCAGGTCTTCCTGACTCCAGGTCCAGTACTCTATTCACTGCACCATCCAGCTACCTCTATAACAGTGGTTCTCAACCTTCCTAATGGCCCCCAAACATAACTTTATTTTTGTTGCTACTTCATCACTGTAATTTTACTACTGTTATGAATCTATCTGATATGCAGGACGTATTTGCATTGTTACACATTGAACATAACCCACAGGCTGAGAATCCACAGATGCTCTATAACATTTTTTTACATGTTCCCTTCTCCCTACTTCAGACAGCTACCACCCTAGTTTAGGTACTTGTCACCTCTTGGCTAGACTACTGCAATGACCTCTGAATCAGTATCCCTGACTCAGATCTTTCCCTGCTCCAATTCATCTTCTATGGAGGCCAGTTATTTTCCTTAAGTGCAGGTTGCATCAAGTACCCTCCTCCCTCTGCCTCCTTTGCAGTAAACTCACTGACTTCCTCTTACTATATTCACTATAAAGTCCTCTGCTTAGCATTTTTCGAATTTATTTTATTTTTTATATTTATTTCATTTTATTTTATATTTATTTTTAATTTATGGAATAAAACAAACATTTCTGTAACACAGTACAATTAAAAGGCTGATTGCCCATGAAACCGCAGATTCACTACATACAACTTGCTATTGGTTTTACAACAAAGTTATCACATAAATTTATTTTTCCCCTTCCCCTCCCAGATGGCTACCATTAGATACAAATAGGTATGTGTAATATACATATATGAGTGTGTGTATATATATATATATATATGTAACATTATTCTATACATCTATTTTATCAGTTATTGCTCTAGACACAGATAGCATCCTTCTTCATATGTCTTTTGTAGCTTTTAAAGCATCAGTCTGGATCCCTCCAACATGTCAAGTCTTCTTACCCATGATTCCCTTCCACATACTCCATGGTCCAACCATACTGGCTTACTTCCATCTCTTACATAGGACACGCTGTCTCCTATCTTCATGCCTTTGTCTGGCATGTTCCCTATGCTGAAATACTGTCCATCTTCACCTCTGTGTCATAAAATCCATCGCTTCCTTTGAGACTCAGCTCAAATGTCACTTTCTCTATCCCCAGCTGCCAGAGCTTTCCTAAGTAAGGTAACCTTACAACAACTTTGTATGTATATCTACCCATACAGGCTGTCCCCTCCATTAGTCTGGGAGGGTAGGTCCGCCTTCTTACTGTATTTTTGTATTGCTAGCACCCAGTCCAGCGTCATAGTAAATGTTTAATAAATGACTGTTGATTGATTGATTAAATAGATGAGTTGTGACCCCCTTCCCACCTTGTTCCCATGAGACAAAGGAATCAGGATAGACCATTATCCCAGTAGCCCCTATTTTCCCTCAACACAAACAAGCTGGGGAAGAGCCCTGGGCTCCAAGTCCTATGGATAGGAATCTCAGGGAATGATGAGCATTCATTCATGTATAGGAGGAGAGGGTAACAGAACCCCAAGACCACAAGAGCCAGGATAGGGGCTTCTCTGGATCTCAAATCACTCTGGCTTTTCCTGAGCTAAGAGGGTTGATCTGACAATCACCAGCATTGGACCTACCTCTGACGGTGCCTTAAATAGTTCTGTTCCTAATGAGGAAGTTAGCGAACACTTAGTAACAGCTGCTTTGCAGCGACCAAATGGCCGGCCACTGACGCACCTGCATTCTGATGTCTGCCCTTCACATGGTCCTGTGTAGTCCCTGCATCAACCTGTCCCCAGCTCTACCATACACCAGTGTTACCTTCATCATAGCTTTCCTGTGGAAGGAAAGACCACTCATAGACTTCTCTTCAATCACTTACTCCCCATCCCTTCTGTTCTTCCTTCAGGATTTACTCCCCTTTCATCGTTCTCGTCATTCTTTTTCCCCTTCCCAACTTCCCCTCTAGGTCGTTACATTTTATGTAGCCTTTTTCCATTCCTGTGTTCAGCAGTTATTCAGTTGCTCCTACTTTTCATGACCTCATTTGGGTTTTTTTTGTCAAAGATCCTGGGGTGGTTTGCCATTTCCTCCTCCAGCTCATTTTGTAGATGAGGAAACTGCAGCAATTGGGATTAAATGACTTGCCCAGGGTCACAAAACTGGAGTCTGAAGCCCAGATTTGACCTCATGAAGATGAGTCTTCCTGACTCCAGGCCTGGTGCTCTATCCACTGTGCCACCCAGCTACACCTTCCCATGCTAATAGTCCATTGATTGACAAATGCCCCCATAATAATAACTAGCATCCTGCAGTCAGTAGTGTAGAAGTGCCCTGTATACATGTGTGTATAAGTGAAGGGGGGGGAAGGAAATGGGGGAAGGGGAGGGAGAGGGACAAGGAAAGGGAGAGGGAGAGACGGGGAGAGGAGGAGAGACAGACAGAGAGGGAGAGACAGAGACAGAGACAGGGGACAGAGAGACAGAGACAGAGAAAGAAACAGAGAGAGAAACAGAGACAGAGAGGGAGAGAGACAGAGAGACAGAGACAAAGAGAGGGAGAGACAGAGAGGGAAAGAGACAGACAGACAAAGAAAGAGAGACAGAGACAGAGACAGGGACAGAGAGAGACAGAGACAGAGAGACAGAGAGACAGAGAGGGAGAGAGACAGAGACAGGGATAGAGAGACAGAGAGGGAAAGAGACAGACAGACAGAGACAGAGAAAGAGAGACAGAGACAGGGACAGAGAGACAGAGACAGGGATAGAGAGAGACAGAGACAGAAAGAGAAAAAGGAGAGAGACAAAGACAGAGAGAGGAACAGAGAGACAGAGACAGAGAGAGACAGAGAGACAGAGGGAATGAGAATGAAAATACTGGTTCCTTCCATATAGAAAGGGATTAATAAATGTTTGTGAAAGGAACTGAATAAAGCTGTCACCTGCCGTTAGGCATAGACTGGCAAAAAATAAAGTGTGGTAGAGTGGAAAGAATCCCATGATCTTGGAATCAGAAGACCTGAGTGACTCTGGGCAAGTCACTTATTCTTTGAGTCTCAGTAAAATAGGGATACTTATACTCTACGCCCCACAGATTTTTTTTGTAAGGGTTATTATACATTATACATCAAAATATAAATAAAAGCTCTTGGGGTGGCTAGGTGGCACAGTGAATAGAACACTGGTCCTGGAGTCAGGAGGACCTGAGTTCAAATCTGGCCTCAGACACTTAACACAAAACCTAGCCATGTGACCTTCGGCAAGTCACAACCCCAACTGCCCTCCAAAAAAACAAAACAAAAATAAAATAAATAAAAGTTCTCTGGCTGTCCACAGACTACAGGGATACCCTGTGGCCAAAATACTCTTAGGATGGTAAAACATGGGTAGGCATGGGCAGGCTGGAGATCTTTATCAACCAAGTCAATCTACCTGGGTGGATAAAATCATAGTTCCACTGACAGAGCTCTGTAGCGTAATTTCCAAAATCCACTGTCAATATCCCTTAAATAACTATTCTTCCTAAAACTGGTAAAATTGCTTAGACCTATGGTAGACCCATAATTTATTTTGTGTTGGAGTCTGCCTCTTTGGCTCAGTCTAGGCTAACGCTAATCTTCATGGGGATTTTCTCAAGACACTCAGATATGAAAGCACCTTATACCCAGCCAGTGCCCATTTTGTGTTTTTATCTGACTTATGGGTCATCATGGTCAAATGATTCATCCCCTACAGGCTGACCTCCTGGTGATGGGGATTTCCAAACATAGCTAGGCTTGTCCTGAGAGAGTAGTCACAGTCTGTGGGCTCCAAAATACCTTCCCAGTTGGTTGAATTTGACAAAGATACCTCCATATCACAATGAGGTATTTGAAAAAGACTGGAAGCTAGGTGGCAAAGTGGATAGAATGCCAGTCCTGAAGTTAGGAAGACCTGAGTTCAAATCTAATCGCAGACACATACTATAGCCATGTGACCCTGGGCAAGTCACCTGTTTGCCTCAGTTTTCCCATCTGTAAAATGGGCAAGAGAAGGAAATGTCAAACCATTCCAATACCTTTGCCAAGAAAACCCCAAATCGGGTCACAAAGAATCAGACATGACTGAAACATATCTGGGAAGGGAGAATTCTATATCCCTTGGCCATCCAGCAAACATGCAAATGCAAATCTTCAGATATCTAAAGCAGGCTTCTGAAATAAATATGGGTCTCAAATTCCCTTACTCTAACCCTAACCCCTTCATATAGAGAGAGCCTCAGTGATCTTCAATGTACCCTGAAGCCTAGGGTGTAGTCTGGGGGAACAAATCCTAGAGCTTTCTAAACCAATGATAAGCTGGATTTCATGGACACTCAGCAGCACCTCTGAAATATACTGGGGTCTTTGCTATGGCAAAAGGCAATACGGTGTCCACTGATGGTTATTCAAATGAATAATAGTCAATAAGCATTTATTGAGCACTTTCTATCTGCCGGGAACTGTGCTGAGCACGGGGAATACAAATAAATAAAAGACAGACAGTCCATCCCCTCAAAGGGATTACAGTCTAATAAGGGAATATCATGAGTTATTTCACTCTGATGGGCAGGCATGTCAAGAAGATGAGTCAGTCTTTTAGGGAGGTGATGAACAGACAGTGTTATAAGCATGCTATCATTCTCCGGCTATATCTACAGAACAACAGGACCACAGCGGTTGCTGTTGACAAGGATAATGACTCTAATTTTTCACATAATAACCTTGTGACAAGTATTAATACCCCTATTTTACAGGTGAGAAAACTGAACCTTAGTAAGTTTAAGTGACTTGCCCCTAGTCATAGTGAGGCAGTATCAGAACCAGGACACAAATCAATTCTACAAACATTTATTAAATTTCTGTTGGCCTACAAAGCTCTGGGCTGAGAGCTCAGGATTCAAAGACAAAAACAAAGCAGCCACCAATCTCAGAGAAATTGCCTTCTATTTGCAGGTGGGGGTGGGAAGGGTTGGGATAGCATGTATACAGATAAATAAAGGCAAGATAATTTGAGGGCAGAGAGAACACCAACAACTCGGAGGATCAAGAAAGTAGCACAGGAGGTGGCCTGTTTACTGAGTTTTATAAGAAGCTATGGATCCTAAAGGCAAAAAGCAAGGAACGTTAGTGCAGGCACTCCAGGCATGGAGGACAGCCGGTGCAAAGGCAAGGAGATGGGAGATTATTCCTAATGATAAAAGTTTATTATCATTGCTCATACTCTTGACTTGGTTTTCTATCCCTGTTAGACACCAGCTAATAGGCTAGTAATATGCATGAAGGGGAAAAATATGAAATAAGTCCAGAAAGGGAGGTAGTTGATATTTCTTTTTTTAAAATTTAATTTATTATAAATACATAGCATAGTATAGTATATATTATGTTGTGTTGTGTTGTATTATATTACATGACATGACATTACATTATATTACATTGTTATATTAATTATGTTATATTATAATATATTATAAATAATATATTATATTACTTATTAAACAAGAAAATATTTTTGTTTACATCATTCATTTCCATGAAATTTTGAGTTACAAATTTTCTCCCCACCTTTCCCCCACCCACCACCCCAAAACAGCCATCCCACTGTATAAACCCTCCCCCAATCTGTTCTCTCCTACGTCCTCCCCCATCACCCCTCTGACTTTCCGGTAGGGCAGGATGGATCAGGGAGGTAGGTGAGAGTCAGATTATGGAGCCCTTTAGTTCTCTCATAGGCAATAGGGAGCCAATGAAAATTTTTTAGGAGAGGCATTAAAAGGTCAGATTTGACCTTTAGGGAGATTAATTTGGCAGCTGTGTAGAAGATGGATTGGAAAGGGGAAAGAGTCTGGATGCAGAGAGAAGAATTAAAAGCCTATTACAATAGCTCCATTGTGACTTGAGGACCAGAGCGAGGGTAGCAGTCATGTGAGTAGAGAAAAAAGGATGGGATGAGTGAGTTATCGTGGAGGCAGGCAAAGCCCCTCACTCAAATCCGTATCCTCTGATACTGAGTCCACCACACTTTATTTCCATTTCCTCCAGAATCAAAACTAAAGTCCTCCCTTTGACCTTTAAAGCCTGTCATAACCCGGTCCCTTCTTGTCTTTCCAGGTTTCCTTATTGCCTTATTTCCCACCATGTACCCTATAATCCAGTGACACTGGCCTTGCTGCTGCTCCTCATACATGATACCCCACCCCTCAACTCCATGTATTTCTATCAGCTGCCCCTCATGCCTGGACCTTTCTCTCCCCTGCTCTTCACCTCTGGCTTCCTTCAAGTCTCAGCTAAAACCCCACCTTCTGCAAAAAGTCTTTCCCCTTAATTCTAGTGCTTCCCTCTTGTAATTCTCTCCAACTGACCTTAACTGTATCTTGCTCACACATAGGATTTTGCTGGTCGCCTCCCCCATTAGACTGTGGACTCCTTGAGGGCAGGGGCTGTTTTTTACCTTTTCTTTGTACCCCTAGAATACTGCCAGGCACACAGCAGTCAATTAATAAATGCTTATTGACTTAACTTTCTTTTATGCTCCACTGCAGTTTTTACATCTGACTTCCTGCTTGGTCTACATCAGCCTTCTCCGTAAGCCATACTTTATATGACATGAAATGGCGTGAAAGACTGGACATCTGACTGTGGGACTTTACTTGTTCCTGTCTCCCTATATTTTATCTGCAACTTCTGTCCCTTGACCTTTGCTTGCTTTCAGTTGTGCTCAACAGTTCAAGCCTTGAAACCGAAGTGCCAAGGCTAGTGGGAGGAATGCTTCTTTATTCCTGCATTTCATGTTTCTATTAATACACTCCAGCATCATGTTGGCTTTTAATAACAGCACAGTGTTGTAGTTCCCCTCTCCCTTCTCCAAAGAATCATCGACGTTTGCAAAACACAGCTTTCTACCAGCCAATGTGACAGTGGGGGGAAAAAAATCCACACCATCCACACAGTGTCAGGGGACCGATTTTTCTTCTTTCTTTCCCAGTCACAGTGGGAAGTCTTTCCCACTAACAAACAATTTTGCAGGGATAAAGCCTGAGAGAGGAGGGACAGGGGCCTGAAATGGTATATTTTTAGCAATTTTGATTAAATTATGGAGATGTGAAGTTGATAATTTATTGAAGGGGAATAGGGAACTCTATGTAAATGTTTGTGAGATGAATAATTAATGTGACTTTCCAACATCAGTAGGCCTTTAATTAAAGCCCCTGTGAAACAAAGCGAGACCCAAAGAGCACAATTATTACAGCAGCTAATTGCATCTTTCCCATGTGAAGCAACATATGAGATTCCATGCTTAATTTGCATCTTTAAAGGAGGATGGGCCACACCTAGGATGACAGTTGCTCTTACCCTAGTTTAAGTGTTTCTCTGAGGGCTAGAATTCTTCTGGGAATTATATCCCTGAAGGAGAGAGGGGCAGTTGTTCAGGACTGTTGGTGGAACCTGCCTTGGTACAAACCATTGTTTGGCTGTACCTACAATACTGTATTTTGTGTACAGAACTCTTTGCCTTAAGAAAGACCTGGTGAAATAGGTGAAATTCCTTGGCGATATTTCATGGTCATCCCGTCACTCCATCCCTAATCCACGAGACAGATCCTGGATCATTTGATAAGTTAGAGCTTGCATTACTTTGCTAACATGCTCCTGGACACAAATGATTGGCAAGCTTCTTGCTATACCATGGTTTAAGTAGCAGCAAAAACAGGTAGTGCCATCCATGTTAACAAGCATTGATTTATTGATTTATCTACCTTTTGAGCTATTCAGAAACTCAAAGGCATTGTTCCCTGTTGAAATTAGATATAACTAAAAAAAAAAAGAAGTTAGGTATAGCTGCTAGTGTTCAATGGAAGTTGCACAAGAATAAAAGAGTCAATCATTGAAACACAGACCAACCAGGTGTGGAACATACCCAGGTGTAGAGCAGGAAAGGAGAAACAAGAGGAGTTGCATAGCCTATCAGCTGGTCACTTCTTCCTCTTTGTCAAGACGGTAGCCTATACACTAGTTAGGAGTAAAGAATACACCCATAATTTCACTGCATAGAGAATTCCTGAATGAGGAAACTTCCTTTATCAATATATGTACCTGCTCTCTCTATAATTTATAGCCTTAGAGTTATCTAGAGCACTGAAAATTTGAGTGACTTGTCCCAGGGTCACATAGTATGTGCTAAGACTTGATCTTTCTGTCTCCAAGACCAGCTCTCCAATTGTAATGTAATTAATTTAGTAGGTACTTAGCCCTGAGTTCACACAGAAAGTGTGAACTCTGTTTCCTGTTGCTGACATAACAGGAAGGGGTTGGCTGAGACAGGAAGCCAATGTGTGTGTGTGTGTGTTTAAGAAGAGCTCTAGGAGACATAGAATCAAGAATTTTCCTCCTGGTGGCTCCTGGTGGAGGGAGCAGAATTTTCACAGAATCTGGAAGCTGGACTGAGAACTGAGTTGGAGTTTTCTATGAGACTAGAATCTGGTGAAGGCTGAAGTTGCTGCCACCTGAAAGGCCAAGATTCCTTTTGGGTCCCAGGGCCAGCTGGGACCCAAAGCATGATCAGGATAAGATTTTGTTTGTTTGTGACTTGGTTTATCCTTGAGTTCCCAGGAACAGAAGTAGTGAAGGTTTTGAGATGTGCTGGACCCTGTGAACTCCAATGTGTATGAGGAACTGCTTGGAGGACTGGATGAGAACCTGGGAGCTGTTTGTCTCTGAATCCAGGTGACTGTTTGGTGGATTCAGGTGGGAGCTGGAACCATGGAAGGGGATCCAGGGATCACCCAGAGTCAAGATGAAGAAAAGGCCTCTCCTCGGATATAGAATGAGTGATGAAATTGAAGTTTACTAGACACCAAGGGGTGAAGAGTTTGTGAAATTTTCTAAAGATTGTACTTAGTGATTAATGATGCTTAGTAATTGTGAATCTAGATAAGTGACTGATTAAGTTAATCTATAATTGCCCTGAATGGAAGATTGATTATTGTACTGTGAATTGATTGAATGATTAAGTAAGGAAGGGTTCCCCTTTAGGGAAACCAGATAATTGTTCTTTTGTTCTTTGTTCTAAATACTGTGGCCACTGTTGTGAAAACTATGTGGTCATTCTAATGTTAAGCTGTCTGTGAACACTATATTGTGATTTTCTGTGATAAGATGGAATGTTGTGAATATTATATTGTGATTTGTTGTGAATGTTTGCCTTGATTTGTAATGTAATAAACAGAGTGTTCACTATACTATATAATCAGAACCTTAAAAGCAATTCACAGTAGCATTCTTTTGGGAAGCTACTTGTACATGGCATTACACCTATCCACTACTATTTATATGGAGTTTTAAAGTTGGAAGGTTTTTTTTCCTTTTTTTTTTTTTTGGAGTGGGCAGTTGAGATTAAGTGACTTGCCCAAGGTCACATGGCTAGTAAGTGTTAAACATCTGAGGCCAGACTTGAACTCAGATCCTCCTGACTCCAGGGTTGGTGCTCTTTTTACTGCGCCATCTAGCTGCCCTGAGTTTTAAGATAGTAAAGCACTTTATGCATATTATGTCCTTTGAGCCTCATAATATCCCTGTGCTGTAGGTGCTATTATTGACCCCTTTTTACAGATGAAGAAACTAAGACTGAGAAAGTTTAAGTGGTTTGCCCAAGGTCACACAGTTAATAAGTGTCTCAAACAGGATTCAATCTCAGGTCTTCCTGTCTCTGTCCAGGACTCTATCCACCGGACTGCCTTTCTGGTGGCAGGCACATCCTGATGCTGGGAATCAGACCTGGTCACTTGCCTTGGTTCACCTGAGCCATGTTATCACTAAGAGACACTTTTGACTCCACAAATAGATTACTCAGAGGACCACGGTAATAAGGACCTTCCTTGTTTGCAAATCAACAAACAGCTATTAATCACAGCTATGTGCAAAATTCCATCCTAAGTATGATGGGTACAAAAATGAAATAATAAAGAGCTGATATGTATACAGTGCTTTCATGTTTACGAAGTGCTATACATAAACCATTTCATCTAATCTTCTTAACAACATCATTGGGCAGAGTTAAATTAAGAGAGACAATAAATGTAAAATGCTCTATCAACCTTAAGGTATTATATAAATGCTAGTGATGATGATGATGGTGACATAGGTATTGTTATTATTTCCATTTAGCAGATGAAGAAACTTATCCTCTAGGAGGTTAAGTGACTTTTCCATAGCTAGTAAGTGTCAGAGATACAGATACAAGATAAGATACAGATTTTGCCCTTAAATAACTTACAATCTGCTATAGAGTATCAGATCAGTAATTACTGAGAGAGAAGCACGAGGATAGGACATTGAAGGGAGAGATTTTAACAAGCAGAGAGAGGAGAGTCTGTTGCAGAAATGGGGGGAAGGATTAGCAATGGTATACTGAAGATGATGATACATGAATGGGGTTAATAGTCCCGATCAACTGGTGTGTAGGATATACAACAGAAAGTTATGACATAAGAACCGAAAGATAGATTTATATCAAATTGTGGAGAACTTTGAATGCCAGGATAAAGGGTTTAGACCTTTGATAGATAATGGGGAGCCACTAAAACCTTTGGAACAGAAGAGTGATGTGACCAGCCCAGTCACATTTAGTAAGATTGCTCTGGCAACACTGGGAAGGCTAGATTGGAAAAGGACATAGACTAAACACAGATTAAAAGTGATTTCAATAGTCTAGGTTAAAGTTGATAAGGTGTCAAAGTAAGTTTGTTGCAGAAATAATGGAAAGAAACCAGAAGGAGGGATAATGGAGAGAGAAACTTAACAGGACTTGGCAACTAACTGGATCTGGAGAGTAAAACAGACGGAGAGTCAAAAATGGCTTTAAGCTTTTGTGTCTAGGTGAATTGGAAATATGGTGGTGCCACCAACAGAATTAGACAGCTTAGGGAGAAAGAGGTTACAGATGATTTGGAGAGGAAGACGACATGTTGGAGGTGCCGGTAGAACTTTTGGGTGGAGATACTGAATAGGCAGACTGTAGATGCAAGACGGCATCTAAGACAAAGTCAAGGGTGGCGATGCAAAAGTGAGAGTTATCTGCATAGTAATCATAATTCAAGTCAAGGGAATGAACAAGATGTCCAACAGAGATGAGGAAGAGACTCAAGAATATAACTCTAGGGGACACTCACATTAAAGGAATAGGAAAAAATCAGGAACCAGGAAAGTTAAAGAAATGGTTAGACAGATGGGAGAGAAACCCTGAGAGTAGGATATCATAAAAGGCAATGAAAAGAAGTATATTTAAAAAGACATTATCAATGATGTCAAATGCTTCAGAGAGAATAAAAATCAAAGGATTTGGTAACAAGGAGCTCATTAATGACCTTGAAGAGAGGAATTTCAGTAGAACAGTTGTTCAGAAGCCAAATTGAAAAGTCGTGAGAAGAAACCAGTCAGGAAGTAGAGGCAGCGAATATAGACCAATCTTTCTGCTTTGGTATATCCATATGTGTGTGTGTGTGTGTGTGTGTGTGTGTGTATTCCAATGGTGGTTCTGTGGGAACTGAATGAACCACACTGACTGTCTTGTGACTTAATTTTGGATCTAGTTCAGTTCTCTTTCCATTTAATTATGGGAATTGTGAAAAAAAAATGATTACATTATTTGAACCTAGCCTTGCCTGGCTGGACCACTACTACCTGGTGCTTAGAGACCTTTAACTAAAGACCTGGGTTATGCTAACCAGAAACTCAGATCTGAAGATTGATCAAGTTTTCTCACAATTCTACACTTCCAGGAAACCATATGTCTTATTTGGAAACTAGCCCTGTATTGGTCAATCAGTTACTTTTTCCTTGTTCCTTTGATTGAATACAGACACCTGAGGGAAGAGAAGAATAGGACACCTCTTTTTTCTGATTTCAAAGGATCTCTCCTGTTTGCTTTACCCCTCCCAATTTGGAAAGCATCTAACCTTTGCTCCAATTAGAATCAGATTAACCCAATCTGGTATGCTGGTTTATATCCTGTTTTCTTTTTTTTCTTTTCTCAATCTCCCCATGTATTTGGGGTCCAGTGCCAATCTGAGGAAGCCTGGTAGTCTTATGCATTGGCATGCATTGTTTAATAAATCTATATGCTTGGAAACTCAAACCTTTGCTTCCTCAGTTTCTTCAGCTCTCACTCATCACACTATGCAGCGGTGAGGATATTTGTGCTGACATTTTGATAATCTGTGGTTTCACTGAGCTGTAGGCACTCCCTCAAATGATGCAGATTGAAGCCCGTTGATGCCTTCTCAGAAAGGTAGCTTTCCCAAGAAGAACTAATGAGTAGAAGCAAAAAGAAGTGCATATGTGAGCTTATAACTAGGCATAGGCAGCTGCCTAGATGCAGCACACCGATGTTCAAGGAACACTTTTTAACAACATTATTATAAATATACATTTTAATGCTAGAAAATTCTGATCTCTATAGAATATTGGTATTTGTTTTATAATATCAGGTCATGAGTGTTAGTTGTAGTGAAGCTTTGAAGTCTCTAGTAGACAGAGAGAATGTGATTCACATCTTGCTTAGGCACACAAATGTCTTGGGGTGATTCTATCAGTTCACAGCACTGCCAACATCGAATTTTATTATTTTTATTTATTTTTACTAAACTGACAAGTGTGAGGTTCTGTATTATACATATTTTAGTTTGCATTTCTATAGTTATCAGCAAGGTTATATATTTTTATTTTGCTCTTTGTGACAGATGAAATTCTGAGAGACAAAATTCTAGGTATGTTATCAATAACCAATAAATTGAGGTCAGTTGTCTCTCAGGATGGCCAAAGATTCGAAATCAGCATCTCATGGCTCTTTAAATCAAGGAGTCTTCTTTCTGACAATACATAACTGGGATCTGCCTGACAAACAAAGGCAATCCTGATTGGTGGGTGGACTGGCCTTCAGGTGTGGCTGATCCTGCCCTTCTCAGATACTCAAAGAATGTCAAGTTGTTCCATGAGGAACACCTGCCTCCAGCAATCTTGGTTTGAAAAACATATGCCATCTCAATCAAGTTTTTACTGGTTTGGTCTCCCCCTTTTTTAACCAGGTCACCCCAAACTCTGATTAGGAGAGGCAAGGATGTGAGTCATCTCACTATCCCATCCCTCCCCCCACTTAGCTAATGCTGGAGTAAATAAAAGTAAGGGTCCCTGACCAGAAAGATGCCTTGGGGTATGGGAGTAATTATATTCTTTAGCTAATTGGGGGTAGGACACATCTCTTAGGCTAAAAGATGAGGAAAGGTGGTACTGTAGATGGAGTACAGTGCCTGGAGCCAAGAAGGCTCATCTTCCTGAGTTCAAAACCAGCCTTAGACACTTATTAGCTATGTGACTGTGGGCAAGTCACTTAACCCTGTTTGCCTCAGTTTCTTCATCTGTAAAATGAAAGGAAATGGCAAACCACTCCTGTATCTTTGCCAAGAAAACCCCAAATGGGGTCATGAAGAGTCAGACATGACTCAACAACAAAAGATGGAAATTCTGCTAAAAACAGGTATATTACAAATTAATATTAAATAGCAAATGGTACGGTATAACATTAATTTTTCTCATATTCACATCTTCTCTTTCATTAAGTACTTGTTCATATTTTTTGACCACTTGTCCACTGGAGACTGGTACTCACAAGGTGCTTATTGAAGTTTTCTTGAAGTTATAGTAATGACAGCTGAGGACCAGAGAAGTAGCCTATTAAGGCACGACTTCTTTGAGGACCTCATTGTTTCTTCCTTTGAATTTCCATCAGGAGGCAAAAATTCCCACTTAGTTCAGACAGGTCCTACTTTTGTACTTGGATAATATGAAGACATACCTCAAGAACAAACAATTGTAGGGTCAAATTCTACCCATGAGCAAACTGGGATTAAGAAACTTGATCCAAAATTTTTTTTTTAATTTTTAAAAAAATTGTCCATACAAACTAGGAACTCAATAAATATTTGTTAGTTGGAAAAATAAAGAATAGAGCTTGTAGTCAAATAAAATCCTTCAAGTTTCTTTCCATAAAACTGAAAAAAAAAGAAACTTGATCCAGCAATATTAGGTAAAGTTGGTCTGGAATTCCAAAACAGCAACCTGACAGAACATATACCATAAAATGTTACCACAAGGCTGTCCCTCTCCCCCTCCACAGAAAGCACTTCTAGTCCTTGAGAAATATACCTCACTGCTCTATAATGACCTTTTGTGCAGTTCTCTAACTTGTTGAGAATGTAGAAAAGAAACAAATGCTCTCAAGGCCAAACTGAAACAGAAAAATATGATAAAACAAATAACATTCTCACATATTCCTATTATGGGAAAATAAAAAGTGCCAATGAGTTCTACATGTGCTGTAATCTGGAAAAAAATACATATATGTATCTAACATATAAATGTAATATATACACATATATACTGGGTATTTGTTGGGAAATGTCTGTTATATCAAAACAAAATGCATCACTAAATATGTATGTGTCTATGTGCATATATTTATATGTGTGGATACATATTATACAATATATATGTATACACAATATGTAATATATTGTGATATTAAAGTAGAGGTGTTATATTTCTAGCACAATATAGAAAGACATATAGTTGCATATTAGATAATATTATGTATTATAATATTTATATATATATATATAGCTGGAGTTTGGGTAGTTGTGCCAAAACAAATCCCACTAATATATACATATTTACATGTCAGTGTGCAGACTGATACTAAAGAGAGCTAGTTTTTCCTTTTACTTCTAGCCTTCCTTCACTTCTTTGCAGCTTCTTATTTTGAGGGAAATGAGTTCAGGGACTCTGTTTTTTGCTCTCCTTAAAAACCAGCATGTAGGTGGGCTAAGAAAGGCTCACACTTTCTAAGAAAAAGGTGCATACTTAACCTCTTTCTCTCTAAATATTCTCACTCTTTTTGAAGGCTGACAAGTTCAGAGACCCTCATGCCACTTTTTCTGCCTCACCCAGAATTTCTATTCACTCCAACAAGAAAGGTCCAACAAATCCTTAGAAAAGTGTTTCCCTTCTATCCTGTCATCTAAGAGATATCTATCCTTGAAGCTGCAGTCAGCATTCTACCTCTTTGTTTTTTCTCTCTTTCATGAACCTTGACCCTTTCTAAATATGTCTTCTCTGCCTGAATGTGGGTGTGGTGATTCTTGGTAGCAATTTTAACAATTAAGTACTTTAATTGTGTTCATTCCCATTCTGGACAACACTTTACATACTTGCCATTAAGCTCAGTTTTTCCCCAATGTGATCAATGTAGATGTTTATTCTGTAAGCTTAATTCTCCTATTTGCAAAGAAGGATCTATGAGAATATGAGCTGTCAGTTTTTTTTCAAAGTTAAAAGATTACAAGTTCATGAAACTCTCAGAACACATGTAAAAGAAGTACACGTCCACAGAGGGAATATTTCTAACAATTCTTGTAAAGGATGCTGGCAGACAGTTTGACTATGCCAGTGAATACACAGACTTGTATTGTTCTCAGTAAATTCTCAATGTCAAAGTTTAATCCAAGTCCTTAAAAAATTTTCCCAAAACTGATACTTTTCTTTTTGTTTTATTGTTTTTTATTATTAAATTTTCTGGCATAATGAAACCTATTAATATCATCCCTAGTAACTTCTTCCACTGCCTTGATAGTTAATAATTTCTCTTCCCTTCATATTTGGGATAAATATACTGTCTCATTTTTTAAAACTTTAAATATGTATGTGCATATATATGTATGTATATATATATATTATATATATAATTCTTATCTCTAATTGGTATTTGTTGTAGTATATGCTGAGAGATATGGGCTTAAATTTATGTTTCTCCAAATTGCCATTCAATTTTCCTAACAGTTTATTGGAAAATGATTCAGTTTCTCACTGTTTATAAAGTCAGTGGAATAATACATTTAAAGAAATGTATTATTCAATACACAGACAGGTTCATTCAAAGTGACTGGATTAAAGTTTTGGTGATTTAAGGTGAGTCTGTGAAAAACAAATGTATGTGGATGTACTCATTCCCAAACAATATTAGTTAAATAATGCATTATGGTATGTGATAAAGTGTAAAACTGAATACTATTTTCTGTATTTTTCAGGTAATTTTAAAAAATGAGTATTTGGGAAGGTGAATGATCAATGCTTCCTGGAATTATTGGAGAAGGCTTTGAAGAAATGGTTAATTAAGACTGCATGTGAGAGTGGGGGGGTGGAGCCAAGACAGCGGCATAGAAGCAGCACGGTCCCGCAGCTCCCACACTGCCACCCTAAACATCCATAAAATTATGAGCCCAGACAAAGTCTAAGACTCTCAGACTCACAAAAATACAGAAAACACATCTCTTGTTGAACGCAGCTCAGCAGCAGGAGTTCAGCACAGCGGCCGGGAGCAGGAGGCTGGCCCAGCCTGAAGCCGAGACCGCAGCCAGGCCCGGGGTGGTGGGAAGGAGCTGGGCTGAGCGGAGCCAAGCCAAGCCACAGCCAGTCTTCAGAGAAGAGGATCTACAGCCTCCAGCACACCTCCACATCTGCCAAGGCATGAGGAACGGGGACGGGAGAGGGGCAGCAGCTCAAGCCAGAGCAGAGACTGGCCCAGCCCAAAAACTGCAGCCACGACCAGGCCAGGACCCAGGGTGGCCAGGAGGAGCTGAGGCTACCAAGCCGCAGCTAGAGTCTACTTCAGAGAAGATCTAAAGTACCTGCCTGAAGGGATCTTAAAATCCCACAAACCAGGGTCAGAGATGGTTAGTGAAAGTGAAACTTTGAAAATTAATTTGGGGGAGGGAAAGCAGTTCAGCCAATCTGCCCCGGGGGCAAGGAAGCAGTGGGGGAAGGGAACTGCTGGAACCAGCAGCCCCCACCAGGCTGCTTCAGAGCCCCTGGCCTGCGGCCTCTGCAGGG
>CM053596.1:252670170-252686823 GCA_028646575.1 Pseudocheirus occidentalis
GTATGTGGCTATTGTAGGTAAATACAGAATTCACTTACAGGTCTCATGACCTTTTCACAGGTTTTTTTGTGTTTAAGTGACTTGCCCAAGGTCATACAGCTAGAAAGTATCTGAGGTGGGAATCAAACTGCAGGCCTCATAAGCCTAAGCCCATTGCTGTACTCTTTACACCACCTAAGCTTAGTACAGTCTGGAAAAGCCCATCCCCCTTTGCCCAGGAACCCAGACATTCTTTCTTTATATCTTTTGGCTTGCTGAGGGTCACTCACTCAGCTTGTTGACCATTAAAGAAAGCAAACAAATTTCAAGGAAAGAAAGTCAGTCCCTGTTAGCTGTTTTCCCTCTGTAAATATAGCCCAAATAGCACACCCACCCCTCCCCCCTCCCCCAAGAGCCATGGGTCTAGACATCTAGACATGCTTCTTTCATATATAACATAGGCTGAGGGGCTTCTTTCTGAGATGTTTGCTTGGGGATCCGGTCTTTAATCATAAACAGCTAGTCCAGCATGTTTACTCAGAGGAGATTTAAGCATAAATACCTTAAATCATCTTTAAAGTGTTACTCTGTTCTAAGATACATCATCACTGCATACCACTGCCACATCTGTTCTTCTGTTTGCTTTTTCTGCCCTCCCTCATGTCTCACTCTAGACAGCTGCTCTCCCTTAGACCCGCCTTATGCCCATCCTCCTGGGCATGTCAGTTTGTCAAGAATTCAGCAGCTCCAATTATTCCCCTAGGAGTACACAGGTCAAGCTATTTCCTTGACGAGCATTGAACATTATTAGATCCTACTACAAGCTGTCAGAACTGATTTGTAAGGTGCTGGCATTTTCATTAGAAACTTCTTAGTACAGAAATCAGATGGAGATAAAAGATTGGCATTAATCTAATCTCTAGCAGCCTGGGAATAGCAGTTTGCCTTTATGTCCCTGTAGATTTATTAAAGGCTCCTTTCCTTCATAGCTTCTTCACCAAGTCCTCTAATAAGATGTTCCTTGCCAAAAAGCAGAAGCAAAATCATCTTGTCAGTCAGTGGTTTTGCATGACAACTGGAAATAAGATCAGGGACAACTCAAAAACCAAAACAAAACAAAAAACCACCACACTGGGGAAGGACCAAGCTAGGCTTAGAAGGAGTGGCCAGTAGATGAAGCACATATTTCTGCTGCACCAAGGTCAAACACTCCCTGATAAGTAAATGCCACCACCCTCCTATTTTGGAAGCTGTTTATTAAGGCACAGACAGAAAGCAACATTTTTCAGTAAAAAGATTGGTTCTGCCATCTTGTTTTCATGCATTGTATTAATAGGTTTATTGATAAATACATGCATGACTTTTAAAAAAACAACAGCTACGAATACAATTCACGTACAAGCTTTGTTTTTTAAAAAATCTTTGGATTTACTAAAATATGTTTTTACAGTAATATGATACAGTGGCAGGATAAAAATGTTTTATTTTCTGGACACATATAAAAGGTAAAGACTGCTCTCTTAATTTGAAGATTCAACTATTCAGCAAAAATTTCTTAATAGAATCCAAAATTTTCATTTCATTTTCCACTGTTATTTAAATACATTACCCAGAATGAAGTGTCTGCCATGTTATTGACAGCCTTTCATTTTGGAGACTTGCAATTTATCATACATAATACTGCAAAGTGAGAGGCAGCATGCCACGGGTGGGGTGGGGAAATAGGGGGGAAGGGAAGGAGGAGTGAGGGGGAGGGGAGGGAGTGTAAAGAAGACCTAGATTCAAGTGTTACTTCTGATATACGCTGTGAGACTTGGGCAAGTCATTTAACTCCTCAATGCCCCCCTTAAATTACTCTTTTTTTTTTTTTTGCTTTTCGGAGGGGGAAAGGCTGAGCAATTAGGGTTAAGTGTATGCCCAAGGTCACGCGGCTAGTGAGTGTTAAATGTCTGAGGCTGGATTTGAACTTGGGTCCTCCTGACTCCAGGGTCAGTGCTCAATTCACTGCACCACCTAGCTGCCCCTAAAGTACTCTTCAAGAATACTAAATGTGGAAGAGTTATAGAGTCTGTATCTGTGAAAAGAATTTCCATACCTTAGAGGACCAAAAAATTAAGGAAAGTAAAAATAATTCTTCAAATTATTCAAAAGCAAGATCTCATTGATCTTTAAATAAAACTAATATGAGAACTAATCAGAAGAACTCTTACCATCTCAGTTTCATTTTTTTTCAAATGTAGGAAGGATGAAATCATGTAAGATCACATGAGTATTCTTAAATGAGAAACTTTAATAGGCTGAAAGTGACTGAATTTTTTTTCAAAATATATCTTTATCTGTGTCATGGTCCCCTTGGGCAATCTGGTAAAGCCTATGTACCCTTCTCAGAAAAATGTTTTTAGGTGCATAAAGTAAAATACATAAGATTTCAAAGAAAATCAATTATATTAAAATGCAGTCATTGATTTTTAAAAAATGTTTACAGGCCTCATGTTAAGAACCCTTCAATTCTAATAGTTGGTTTTTTGTTTTGTTTTGTTTTTTTTCTAATAGATGGTTTTAAAGCCAAAATCTTTGCTTGGCAGCTGTAAGTAAGCTTGCTTTATGTAGAGCTTGGGTCTACATAAAGTCTCAGATTGGTTGGCAATTTAAGGAAAAATGAAACTTAGTCAATTAGCAAAAATTCTTACCATGCATACAGTAGTGTTTTTTTTTTCTTCATAAAGTTTAAAGAAGCAAGATTTCCCCTTCTCTTCATTAAGGAAGACAATTTCTGCTTGATAAAGACAACAAAAAACTTAGATTTCCTTCCCCAAACTCTTGGAAGCAATTCAATATTAAGTTTCCAAAAAAACGAATAGAGTTCACCATGCCTGGGAATGTTTTAGGATAGTCTTCAAGTCCCTATCCAACTCACAAAATAAATTCTTCGGGGATGGAATGCAATAATTAATTCTATGAGGAAGAGTGTGTGTGTGTGTATGTGTGTGTGTGTGTGTGTGTGTGTGTGTGAGTGGTATTGTCAAAAAACATTCACTGGTCCACAGATCTACCGCTTTTCCCTGTACAGTATACAGTTTACGCTGTGAAAAAATGCTATTTTAAAATAATCAGTGCCGCTAGTTTGTCCATTCTGTCTTAGAAATCACTTCTAAAGACTCTTCCCTCATGATGGCTTCCATTGTTCAATACCAAAAGTACAGTAACAACTGTGAAACAGATGTTAGAAAAGCAGAGGCATCCAAAGTGATGGTAAATACAGCACCATCGAGAACAAGGCATGAACGTAATCCACTCATCTCTAGGTAGGGCTGTTACTAGATTAAAGAGCACCTTCTGGATCTCATCACATCTTTTAAAATAGTTTGGAGATTTTTTAAAAACCGGACACAGTCAGAAAAATTATTATGTTTCCTGAGTCCAAATGTCATCAAGTCCTCCTGTTAAAATTCTCCTTTAAGGTAAAATGAATGGGAACACATTGCCTTGTTAGCACAATTTTTAAAAGATGATTGGAAGTGGGGGAGGGGTTGTTCTCTTACTGGATTCTGATGAAAAGCATGTTTTGAAGGCACTGGACATTGTAGCAGGATTCCTCAGAAAGTGTTATCATCTGATTAAGTTGAGTATTTTCCAAGAGAATAGACCCAGCAATTCCTATGTACTCTCTACATTCCTTTCTCTTCAATTATTTATAATAAAAACAATAATCTAATACTTCTAGCAGTTATTATGTGTGCTAAGAGTTTTCCAATGATTAACTCAGCTGATCTTTACCACAACCTTGGGAGGCAGTGCTATTATTATCTTCATTTTACAAATGAGGAAACTGAGGCAAACAGGGGTTAAGTGACTTGGCCAGGGTCACACAGCTAGTAAATTCTGAGGGCAGTTTTAAACTCATTCATTCAGTAAATATTTATTAATTGCTTGTTATGTGCCAAGCACTGTGCTAAGCACTGGGGGATACAAAGAGAGGTAAAAGATAGTTCCTGCCATCAAGGAGCATACAATCTAATGGGGGAGACAACATGCACAAAAACATGTAAAACAAGCTGTTTGCAGTATAAATGGGAAATAGTCAACAGAGGAAAGCTACTGGAATTAAGAGGGGTTAGAGGGAAGACTTCCTGTAAGAGGTGGGCTTTTTAGCTGGGATGTAAATGAAGCCAGGGAGGTCAGTCATCCCCTGACTCTAGACCCAGTGCCCCATCCACTGTGTCACCTAGCCACTCCCAACAAGTCTTTATTGAGTTTCAAATATATGCCTGAGATGCAGCATCACCTGCTACTTCTAATGTTCTGAAAGGAAAACCTGGAAAAGAATTATGAAGTTTGCTTTATAATCTATATAACTGGTAAGGATGATGCACTCAATTCACTCTCTTAAACACTTAATTAAACATCTGCTCAGTGCTGGCCTGGCGGGTGTATGTACTCCAGCTTCTCTGCCTTTTTTTCTCTAGTGGTCCGTCTACAATTTGCAGCATCATAGGAAAGGCAAGAAAGAGTCGGTGTTCAGGCAAGAATCATGTCTTGGGGTCTATCGCTAAGCCAGCCAGTGATAGAGAAAGGATGAGGAGGACAGGCTGGATCTAAAAGAGAAGGAAGGGAGTAGCTAGGTGGCATAGTGAATAGAGCACCACCCCTAAAGTCAGAAGAACCTGAGTTCAAATCTGGCCTCAGACACTTAACACTTATTAGCTGTGTGACCTTGGGCAAGTAACTTAACCCCAATTGCCCTGCCCTCCCACCTCCAAAAAGCAAAAAAATGAAAGAGAAGGAAGCTGAGCATGACAGCTGCAGCTTCATGTGCTGTTTTTACTATGTATGTAGAAATACTTACTGTATCTGCTGCTTGTTAAGATCAGAATCTTATAAATCAGAAAAAAAATTTTAACCAACAAAGGGTTATGAGAACTAATCCCTCTCCCTCTCCTATGTCTCCCATTGCTAGAGTGCAGCTGGTGAAAGCTTCTGATACAGTTTAGACACGATGGTGGTGGTAACAAGGAGAAAATTCTCAAAATATCTCATTGCCAGAGAAATCGTGCATAAAGATGGGGGCTCAGGAAATTCAAGGGAATCAGGGGAAATGACAAAGGCAAAAGTTACTCATAGATTGAGAGCTGGAAGCAATCTTAAATCCACTAGAGTCCAACTCTTCGTCCCCTCTTCCCCCTCCCCCCTCATTTTACAAGGAAGGAAACTAAGGCACAGGGACGTTAAGTGATTTTCCCAGGATCACACCACTGGTATGTGACTGAGGTAGGATTTGAACCCATGCCCACTGTCCTGTCCATTACACTGTTTTTTGTGGAGTTGGTATCCTGTGAAGATAATAAACAGGTAAGGCTCAGAACTAGTAGTAGTCTGATGTAGTCAAAAATTTCCATTTAACCCAGAAAAGATACCATCTGTTGAGATAGTAGGATTCTGTAAAATAATGCTTAGAAGTCTCTCTCTCTCTCTCTCTCTCTCTCTCTCTTTTTTTTTTTTTGGCTTTTTTTGGAGGCGGGGAGGGGAAGGCAGGGCTATTGGGGTTAAGTGACTTGCCCAAGGTCACAGCTAGTAAGTGTTAAGTGTCTGAGGCCGGATTTCAACTCAAGTCTTCCCTAACACCAGGACCAGTGCTCTATTCACTGCACCACCTAGCCACCCTATGCTTAGAAGTCTTAAGCTTACCATCAATCTTGTGGATTCTAAAGAACTTATACATTTGGGTCTGGTCTGAGGGTATAAAACCATTTTTCACCTTTGTGTTTCTTGTGTTTAGCTGAAAGGAGTAGAGATTTAGCTTCATTTGGTCATGGCAAGTGGGGAAAAGTTACAACTAATGAAAATCTACCTATCCCTTGTCAGAATTAGCTCCTAAGTGTCCTTCCTCCCACCCCAACCACCTTATCGGTCTGTAACCCAAGGAAGAAGTGAGCATTCTCATACTCAGTATGTAACTCACTTAAGAAGCTGGGCAGAGTGTGGAATGTATCAGGAATTTCAAGTTACAAATTAGGTAGTTGGAGACTCATTAGATATCTGCTTAATGGAATTTGGATTTGTTTGTTTTGCTTTTTTTTTTGGTGCATAGGAGCATTGCCTTGGATGTAGAGCATGTAAAAGTGATGTTAAAGCAAAACTTGATTGCTCAGATTCATCCTTCCTCATTGTCTCCCTTAAAAAAGTTTCAATAAATTCTAAAGGGGGCCCTTCCATCCTAAAATTAAATTGAATTCAACACAAAATAGAGGCACTCTGCTAGGTGCAGATACAAAACCCAAACAGTGTCTGCCCTCAAAGACCTTGCATATGGTCTCCCTTTAAGTCACAAAGTTAATACTATCAAGTCTATTTGCACATTAAATAGAGTGATGGACTTGGATTCAGAAACATCTAAGTTCAAATCCCACCGTGTGGCTTTGGGCAAATCACTTAACCTTTCTCAGTCTCAGTTTCTTTATCTGTAAAATGAAGACACTTTTCTCATAGGGTTGTTGTGAGGATCACATCCCATTGCATAGGTAAAGGGCTTTGCAGACCTTAAAGTATTAAAGCTAGCTATTTTTCTTGATTATATATTATATTTTTTTGTTTTAAGTTTATGTCATTCATGATTTATCTTACTACTGCTGAAATCTTTGTTCTTCTTCCACAGACTTGTTGATACAATTATTTATTGGTTTAGAAAGAGAGATGATGGTACGCTTCATAAGATTTGAAGAAGTACATTTGGTTTTTGGTTCCTGAATTAGATACAAAATGCTGTCAGCAGTCACAATCCAAATGCTAGTTTAGTCCATTTGGGGACTTGTAATTTCCTAGTGATTAAAAAATAACTTAGTACTTAGTGAAATATACAGTGATTGTGACAAGCAATGCATGATATCTTGCTTTCACTTCTTACTTCTTTATCTAGGAAAGTGTTTAATTCTCTTGATTATTTTCCTGTTCCACTGGTTAGGTTAAATGTGTCATCCCAATTCTTACCAACCATGGCTCAAAGAAATCTTTGCTACCCCTGCTACCAACCACATTTTGACAGTCACTTTCCATAGAGACTGAATTATTGAAATGACCTTCCATTTGTTCTCCTGTTTCCAGTCTCTTCCTTCTATCATTTTCCTTACAGCTTCAAAATTGTTATTTGGTGATTTACTATAGCCCTGACAATAAAATATAAATATGCCTATTTGGAATTTTAAGCCTTTCACACTTGGGCTCTCTTTTTTCTAGAATGATCTTACCTTATTCCCCCTCATACACTCTTCATTTAAACTAAACCCACCTTCTTAATCTTCCCCAAATTCAATCTTCCATCTCTCAGTGTCCATATCTTTGTATAGGCCTTTTTGATCATTCTCCTTACTCACTCTTGCCTCCTAGAGTCCCTGACTTCCTTTGAAGCAAACTTTGGGTACTACTGACTCCTACATGGACACCAAACATTCACGGTCCATTCATTTGTAGGCTTCCAAATCACACGACATAGCATATTTCCTGAGTTCTCTCTTTCCCCAATTATTAGTGCTCTCCCAGCACCCTCAAATTTTTTAAAATTTACTCTCTATATATTGTATGTGTATATTGTATATATTCCTCAATTCCAGTGTTTTCCCTTTATTAATTATTTCCTATTTATCCTGCATATAACTTGCTTTGTACATATTTGTTTGCATGTAGTCTCCCCCATCAGATTGCAAGCTCCTTGTGGGAAGTGACTGTCTTTTGTCTCTTTGTATCTCCAGCACTTAGCACAATGCCTGGAATATAATAGGTACTTAATAAATGTTTATTGCTATATTTTATATAGATACATTCAGTATATATTATACATGTTGCATACATGCCACACACATATACTTATATGTGTATAGCTATATATTTGTGTATATGTATATACACACACACACGTATATCTGCATACATATTTTGGGCCAACAGAATGTAAGCATTTTGATGGCAAGGACTCAAGAATTTGTATCTCCAGAGTCTGGCGCAGAGCCTTGTCCTAACTTATAGTATGTACTAAAGAAATGCTTGTTAAATTGTAAAGAATCTCTGGGCCCTTCTTCTAACGCTTAAAAAAAAATCTCCTAAATTTTCCTCTCTTTCACTCAGCATCAGTTCGTGTAATTCTTTCCAAACTTACCTGCAATTTTTCATGTTTGTTGTTTCGTACAGAACACTAATATTCTAGCTAGGTGGCACAATGACACACTAGACCTAGAGTCAGGAAGATCTGAGTTCAGAGCTGGTCTCAGACTTTTATTTATTAGTTATGTGACCCTTGGTAGGTAGGTAGAGATGATAGTAGCACTTACCTCTTAGGGCAGCAGTTTTCAACCTGTGGGTTGCGACCCCTTTGGGGGTTGAACTACCTTTTTGCAGGGGTCACAGGGGTTGCCTAAGACCATCGGAAAACACCTATTTCCAATGGTCTTAGGAACCAAGACTCTGTTCCTTCTATCCATCTCCAGGCCAATCCACCCACATATGACTATTAAAGGATGGTGGCATTAGGAAGATTGAGAACCTTAGGGTTTTTGTGCAAGCCATAAAACACTATATAAATGCTGCTATTGTTATTGTTGTTATTATTATATTAATATACCATGACTTATTTATCCATCCCCTAATCAATGATCATCTACTTTGTTTCCAGTTCTTCGCTACCACAAAAATACTGCTAGAAACATTTTGCTGTGTGTAGGGACTTCTTGTCAATGGTAAACTTAGGGGATATATATTCTTGGTAGTCAGAGTATGATCATTCTAGTCACTTTACTGATATACTTCCAAAATGTATTCCAAAGGGGTTATGTTAATTTCAACAACAATGCTTATCTTTCCATAGCCCTTCCCAAATTGACTATCTCTACCTTTTTTCATCTTTGCCATCTGGGGGTGTGTGTGGTATAAAACAAAACTTCAGGGTTATTTTTGGTTGCATCTCTGATGATTTGGATCATTCTCTCATATAACTGCTAATAACTTCTAATTCTTCTTTCAAGAACTATTCATTCATATTCTATGACCACTTATCCATTGAAGAATATTTTTGGTCATATCTCTAAATACATATATGTTAGTTGCCGATATATCTTGGATAGCAAACTCTTATCTGAGAAATGGGATACAAAGATTTTTATCTCCCTTTAGACCACTTCTCTTCTTATCCTAGATGCATTAATTTTGTTTGGGTTTGCCAATGCATTTCACTACTTCCTTTTTGAGAGCATGTGGTGCATGGAACCTTTTGGGACCAGGCTGCTGTTTGGAAAAGGCATGCTCCTAATTTTTAAGCCCCAGTGTAACTTGGTCATAGCTGCCCCATGGAGAGTGAGCCTGAGATATATTTGGAGGGAACAAAGAACCTACTCTGTACTGTGGAAAAGGAGCCAAAAATCAGTTTGTATAATCTTGGAAGCCAGAGAAGAGGTGGGGATTTCCTCTCAGCCCCACCCTGTCTGAACATGCAACTTTCAAGATTCAATCTTCACTCTTCTGCCCACAAAATACATGTGTATCAGAGACTCTTAGAACTTAAAGGGATTTGGGAGGATCACCTGGAGCCTCCTGCTTTCTTGAAGGTGAACATTTAAACCAGGGGTGGGGATGCTGGGATCCCTGAAGCTATTATTGGTGGCTTGCTATTTCTTTCTTGTCTCTTTGTTTCTTTACTTTCCCTCTCTCTTCTTCCACTCTCCACATTTGTTCCCCCCCCCTTTTTTTTTCTTCTCCTTTCTCATTGCCTTAGACATACCAGTCATCCTGATCTATGTCTTGCCACTGGACCCAGATGACCGACGACTTTGCACAACCCTCTTTCACTTACATCCAATTCATTTGCGTGTCATGCATGCATCACCTCTCTAATGTCATGGTCCTCTTCAAGAACAAAGGACAAACCACAATAACAACAGAAATACCAATGTGCCCCATAGACAACATCTTACCCCACTCACAGCATTCAGGAGTTTGACCCCTGGCTTCAAATCCTGAAGCTAAAAGTTTGTTTCTTTTCATTTTGAAAACTTATTGGATTGGAAATCCACAATAATTCTCAGTAATCCAGTCTAGTGTCTTGTGACTCTGACCATCAAAAGGGGTCTTCTATTTAGCCAATGAAGTTTACTTCTCCTTTTAAAACTGAAGCCCACCTCCTCTTCGTCTTTGTTTTCTTAAATACTTCAGAAGAGCTGTCCTTTCATCAGATTGGGTGAACCCTGGAAACCTTAACGGTGATTTTCATAAGACGCTTTGAGAAAAAAAATCACTAATGATGATAATAATAATAGTAAAAATTTTTGACAGCTAGACTGGCTTCTATGTACTGAGCTAATCCTTATATGATGCTTTAATCAACAAGTATTTATTAAGGTTCTATTATGTATGAGGCATTAGAGATACAGAAGACCAGGATGAAGCAATGCAAATCAACATGTATGCATAAGAGTTTATGTAAAATATATAAAAAGTAAATATGAGGTAATTTCCAGGAATGGGGGGGATCACTTGTCACTGAGGAGTTCAGGAAAGATCTTGTGCTGTAGGTGGCACAAGTTGACTCTGAGGGCAGTTGGGGATTTTAAGAGGCAGAGGGAAAGAGGGAGTGAATCCTGGGTGTGGGGCAACCTGGACAAAGGCAGAGATAAAAGACAAAATGTCTCCTGTGAGGAAAAGCAAACTGGCCAGTTTGGCTGATTGGAGTGTAAGAAAAGGGGTAATGTGTCATATGCCTGGAAAGGTAGAATGGAGCTGATTAAAAAGAGCTTTTAACACCTAAGACAGCAGTTTGTATTTGTCCTGGATTGACAAGGTCAGTGAATCTTCATTCCATGCTTGTTCCAGATGCATTTGCCCATATTAGAGTCATGGAGACCCAAGATCTTCCAGTCCATGGTGAAGCTTCAGAATAAATTTTAGTAGGGAGTGAAGAATAGGTATTTTTGCTCCTCATATGTTTGTACATATACCATGCTTGTTTGGTGGCGTTCTGGGCACAATTTCACCTTTGTTTCATTTTTTTAAAAGTAGAGATCCCCCTGTTTAATGTTAATGGAGTGTATCTTCCCAGCCCATTAATAGATCTCATGTGGAGCCCATTAAGGGAAGCTTGCTTAGGTGAGACTTGCTTGTAGGAAGACTTTCACACCTTTGCTAATTTCTCATTAGGCTCTGAGTCAGGAGGGTTGTGATGCCTTCTGGCTCTGAGAAGTATATATATATATACTCTGAATTGATATTTTGCTTTGAGAGTTCACTTATGAGGAGGATCTTGTGATTCTCTGGTCAAGATTCTGAGTGGCTGTATGTTCAGAGCTCCCCAACTGCTCAGAGGTAAAGACTCTCTCAATCCATGGATCTATGTAAAGTGTATAGTTGATTCAGGCAGTCAGAACTCTGTCTGTTGGTTTTTCTTTCTCTGCTTGTATTTTCTCTGAAATTCAGGGTGCTGACTTTTCCCCTGAACTAAAGTTTTCCAATTTTAAAAGTTTGTTGACCCCTTAAGCAGCTATCTTTCCTAGTTAAGCAGATCTAAGAACCTGTGCTAGCAGCCATCCTGGGTATGCCAGTGTGGTTTCTGCTACACCCTGTGGTTAGAAATACACTTGAGGATATTTTCTGATCCTTTCCTCATACCCCCCCCCCCTCCAAGCTGTCATCCTTTGGTAAATATTAATGTGGGGTCCATAAAACTTTTACCACCAAAGGCCCTTACTTCTAGAAGTCTATTTTAAATCACTGACTCTTCCTGTCTTTTCTCTTTTGACTTGTGACCTGGGCTTCCCCAACCCCACCCTATCCCAACCATTCTTCCTTCCCAATTCTCAGTCCTTCTTCCTGTTCCTCCAAGCCTCACACTGCAGTGGTCAGCAGTGGATAATTTAAGTCTTTTACTGATCAGCATTGAGAAATACTGTTCTAGTCCACTATCATCCCCCAAATGAGACCACAGTTTGACCATCCCAGAAAAGGAAAATTCTCTACTCTTTTAAAAAGACTGAGTGAATTCTAGACCCTATCCAATGGACTTTCTTGAATAGGGGGTGGACATGGTCAGACCTGTGCTTTAGAAAGATCACTGATATTGGAGGTTGATCTAGTGGGAAGACTTGAGGGAGACCAGCCAGCAGAGGCAATAGTATAGGCATGAAGCGATGAGGGCCTGAGCCAGGATGATGGTAGGATCAGAAGAGAGAATGAGACATGAGACATGTTATGAAGGTAGAATCAACAAGCCTTGGCAAATTATTAACTATGGGGGGTGAGAGAGAGTGGAAGTTAAAGCTGACCTCTAGGTTGTAAGCCTCAGTGACTAGGAAAATGGTGGTACCCTCAATAATAGTAGGGAAGTTAGGGAAAGAGGGAAGGGTGAGGGTTGGGAAACTACTCTTTAGAATTTAGTTTTCAAAATGTTCAGTTTAAGATATCTACAGGACATATAGTTCAAGATGCCTAACAGGCAATTGGAGATGTGAGCGAGAAGATCAGGAGAGGTTGAGGCTGGACAGATATGTCTGAGAATCATCTGTATAGAGATGAATGAGATTAAGTGAAATATACTATGGAGGGCTTAGGACAGAGCCTTGGTGTTCTTGTTTGACTCTTTCAGTCACATATGATTCTTCACAACCCCATTGGAGGTTTTCTTGGCAAAGACAATGGAGTAGTTTGCCATTTTCTTCTCCAGCTCATTTTACAAATGAGCGACCTGAAGCAAACAGGGCTAAGTGACTTGTCCAGGATCACACAACTATTTAAGTGTCTGAGGCTGGATTTGAACTTATGAAGATGAGTCTTCCTGATTCCAAGTCTAGTGCTATAGCCACTGCACCACCCAAATGTCCAGGACATAGCCTTGGGGTATACCCATTGTTAGCTGGTATGACCTGAATGAAGAGTCAAGTATGGATGAAGATTCAGTAAAGGGGGGTGATTTCCTAGAGAAATGGTAGCTGGAGAGTGGTAAAATTAGGAGAAAACTCAAAAAGCATGAACATGGTAATAAATTCCCTTCCCACCCCCTCTTCTGCATTCCCTTATCTTCCATCTGGAGCACATTTTAAACTTCCCAACTACCTCTGTAGCTTAGGTTATGTCTCCTAAGTGAAAGTTGCAGCAGGCTTTAGTTGACCTGGAACTAGCTTGCTCCCACTCCCTGCACCGCACCAGCAAAGCATTCCTTGGTAATGTTTCAACTATAGTTATTTTTTCCTCTTTCTTTGTTCCTAAATTCTCTCTCTCTCTCACACCCTTCCCTCCAGGGAATTATGGGGTGGGGTAGTTATAATGGTGGTCTTGTGAAAGAAAGAAGAAAAAAGGTGAAATCTTCTGTCTCCTATCCAGAGCCTAGGCAAATAATGGCATCTGCACCCCTCGGCTCTTATCCACCCCCAGCCCCCATCTCCTTCCCTCCACTGTTCTAACCACCCAGTCTCCTTTCCCTCCAGCACTCATCTGCTACCTTGAGAACCATCCTGACTGGTGATTGTTCCTTTTTATCTTGCTTCACCTCTCTGCCATCTTCTCCAAACTGTTCTGCCAAGCACTGTTTTGCCTACCCTCATCCTTTTCAGCTCCACATTATAGATTGTCTTCTCCCATCCCAATGTAAGCTCTTAGAGGGTAGGAGCTTTCTTGCTTGCTTCTCTTGGAGGTATACCCCCAAGGCTCTGTCCTGGGTATCTGGGTGGTACAGTGGCTATAGCACTGGACTTGAAATCAGGAAGACTCATCTTCATGGGTTCAAATCCAGCCTCAGACACTTACTAGATGTGTGACCCCAGGAAAGTCACTTAACCTTGTTTGCCTCAGTTTCCTCATCTGTAAAATAAGCTGCAGAAGGAAATGGTAAACTACTCCAGTATTTTCTCCAACAAAACTTTAAATTTTACCTCTTAGTAAATGTTCAAAAATGCTTTCTTCAACTACCTAAATTTCAATGACTCTGCATTGCTTCTTAAAATAAAATATAGAGTCTTCTGTCTGCCTTCATTGTCTGGCCTCTTCCTACCTTTTCAGTTTTCTTACATTTTACTACCCTTCACGTGCTGTACATGGCTTGCACTGGATGTGTTCCTTAATGCGTCCCTCCATCTCTGGACACTTGGCTTTTTTACTCTTGTTGTTCCCCTTATCTGGAATGCTCTTCTTCTACACTTCAGTCTCCTAGTTCCCTGGTTTCCTTCAAGATTCAGCTCAAGTCCTACATTCTGCCTTTTCTTGTATCCTCTCCTACCTCCAGTTCTCTCTCTGGGATTATCTTCTATTTACACAGGATTTATCTTATATGACATGGTTATTTGTGAAAGGAAGATGTGTGCTGCCCATGTAAGATTGTGCCACAGGGATCTGGAAAGCATGCAAAGCACCTAGGACAGTATCTCCACATGCAGGAGAATCGTGAACACAAGTAAGGGAAGTGCCTTGGAGAGACAGATTGTGTAGCATGAGTAGACATTCAGTAACTGGTTCCCGTTGCTAACCAAGAAGAGATCTCCATCTCATCTGAGGGGAGAGTCCTTGAAATTTCTAGGGAAGCAAGCTGGAAATGAGAGACATGTTGAGAAGCTAGCTTCTCCTCTGTTTTGGGGGGGAGGTCTTGAAGGGGGGAAGGTAGGGCAATTGGGGTTAAGTGACTTGCCCAAGGTCACATGGCTAGTTTTGTGTCTAAGACCAGATTTGAACTCAGATCCTCCTGACTCCAGGGCCAGTGCTCTATTCACTGCCAACTAGTCGCCCCCTAAAAGAAGATTTTCCCCCCTACATTTTTACAGCTTCCAAAGGGAGAATTTTCTCTAAAAAAAATTGTATAGATGCACAGAAAATTCATTGATCAATTTAGATTTGAAAAAGACACAGAAGATGGAAATCTAGGACAAATAATGGAGTATGGCATGGAAGTATAGCTAAGCTTCAGATAAACTGAGGTTGGCTCTGAATACTAAAGATAACAACTCTGTCCCTGTCTCACTCGACAAACACTGGTTGACTAACTGTGGGTTTTCTTACAATTTATTCCCTTCCATGCACTCTATGATCCAGATGCACTGGCCTACTGGCTTTTCCTCAAACATTACAAGAAATCTTTCTTGGTTTCTCCCTTTTTCTACCCTCCTCCCATTTCCTTCTGAGATTTCCTGGTCTATATCTTTTACCCTCAATTATTTACATGTTTTCTCCCTTATTAGAATGTGAATTTAAATGCCTTTTGACTGAGTGACTGATTCTGGAAAACCTCTCAGCAAGGCGGCAATGCACATTCTACATTGGAACAACTCAAATTGTCAGTTATCGTCCTGAATTTGAGCTGAAACATGCTTCCTTCTAACTTCCCGTTTACTTCGGGAAGTAATGGGGATTAAAAAAAACCCAAGTCTAATTCTTCTTCCATAATATTTCTAGACAGTTAGCATGTTTATCTTAAGTTTCATCCAGGCTAAATATCTCCCTGTCCTTTAATCAAATGTTCTTACATAGAGCACACTTTTAAAACCTGTCACCATCCTCATTGCCTTCCCCTGGACACACTCATCTATCTTATCTACATCATTTTTAAAACGTGTGCACAGAACTGAATGCAGTAGTTCAGATGTAGTCTGGCTGAGAAGGGGTACAATAGGATGATCGTGTTGCCCACTTTGGATCCTCTCCTCTTCATTCAGCCTCAGCTTGCTTCTTAGCCTTTGGCAACCACATCGCTCCATTGACTCATTTTGAGTTTGCAATCCATCAAAAACCCCAAGATCCTGTTTATAAATTGGTGTCTAGCTTTCCTCCTTTATCTTGTACTTCCGCATTTGATTTCTTTAAAGCCAAGTGCAAGACTTAACACATGTCTCTATTAAATGTCTTTTTCTTCAATTCTACCCATTGTTTTTAGTCTTTTGAGATCTTTGGGGATCCTGTGTGTCATCCAAAATATTAACTAGCCCTCTGAGCTTTGTGTTATTAGCAATATTTAATTATAACATTCGTGGCATTGATTTTTTTTTTTAATGCTAAGGTCAGATCTTTGAGGTACTCCATTAGAGACTTCTCTCCATGTTGCAATTGACCCAGTCATGACGCTCTTTAGATCAGTCATTCAACCTTTACTATTACTTTCCCTTTATTTTGCTAATGGAGTTGGTAGATTTTTTTTCCCCTCTAGTATGTGTGTGTATGTGTGTGCTGTTGTTGTTGTCAAAAAATATTTATTGGTCCACAAACCTACCAAATTTTCCCCGTACTGTATCTAGTTCATGTTGCTAAAAAATGTTATTTCAAAATAATTAACACTGCCATTTGGAAAAAGAGAGAAAGGTTGGTTTAGACTTAAGATTTGAACAGTGTATGGAACTCCCAGCACAGAAACTCCCTTTACCAATATAGATCACAACTCATCTGCACAGAAGAAAACTAAAAGACTTTTCAAATCCAGACATATTTTTACAAAGTTCCCCTCATCTGTCTAATGACTAAAGCAGTCAAAAAGGAAATGAGATTTGTCTGAAGTCATGTTGGCTCTTAGGTATTACCACTTCCCTTTCTAAATGCACGAAAACCATCCCTTTAATAATACATTCTAGAATTCCGCTAGAAATTCAAATAAAGCTCACTGGCCTCCAATTTGAAGATGAAGCCCTCTTCCATTTTTTAAAGAAAAATTGTTGATTTCCCCTCTCGTGCCTG
>CM053596.1:252686923-252710206 GCA_028646575.1 Pseudocheirus occidentalis
TATCTATAAGATTCTTAGGCAACCTTCTCTCATCCAAAGTTTTAGCTTATATCATGCATTGCCTTTATGTAATATTCTGGTATTTATCTTTGATTTCATTGTCTGACTTTTTTGAAACTAAATTGATCAATCACTTTTCTGCCCATCCACATTCACTTTTTAGACAACTCTCTGTTTTCTTCCTCTTTAGAACTTTCCATCCCTCTTGCACCAATTTCCTGAATAGTATTTTAGGCTGCAGGATGTGACCTATCCTTTTTTCTACATCTTTTGCAATGTACTCTTCCCTTGGGAGGCACTCCAGATTTTTTTTTTTTGGAGGCAATTGGGGTTAAGTGACTTGCCCAGGGTCACACAATTATTAAACAATCTGAGGCTGTATTTTATCTCAAGTTCTCCTGACACCAGGGCTTTTGCTTTATGCATTGTACTGAGTAGCAAAGGATCTTAAAGGTCAATAGAGTCCAACCATCTCATTTTACAGATGAGGAACTGAGGTTGTTTACTCCAGAACCTGCAGGTAGTTAGTGGCAGATCCTCTGAATATAAATCTAGCACACTTTTCTCTTTCCTTCTTCCTTTCTTCCTTTCTTCTTTCCTTTTTTCCTTTTTTCTTCCTTCTTTCTTTCATTCTTCCTTTCTTCTTTTTTCTTTCTTTCTTCCTTCCTTTCTTTCCTTCCTTCCTTTCTTTCTTTTTCTTTCTTTCTTTCTTTTTCTTTCTTTCCTTCTTTCCTTCCTTCCTTCCTTCCTTCCTTTCTTTCTTTCTTTCTTTCTTTCTTTCTTTCTTTCTTTCTTTCTTTCTTTCTTTCAAACAGATTCATTCCTTTATTGTATTTCATATGTATCATAGTATCTATAGTAAACTCAAAAATATATTTCCTTTCATATTGAATAGGGGGATGTAGGAAAGTTTTCTGAAAAGCCAAAAGGGCCATGGAGATTTTAAAAGGTTGGGCCCTCACAAGAAATCATGTCATTCACAGCCCTGACTCATAAATATAACTCAAGATGAAATGCTAGATCAGATAACAGGGTAAAAAGGCAAAGGAATTTGCATTCACCATCTTCTGTCCATCCTCATAATATCATGGGGGTATGAGAAGCACACCACATTGGTCATCAACAGACTGAGATTAGATCCTTGTTTTGTCACTTTCTGTGTGGCCTGAGATAAGTAGCTTTGTTTCTTTCCCTGCAAAGTCTAGACCAGGGTCCTGAAAAGTCCAGCCTGCAGGCCAAATCCTTTGCCTGTTTTTGTACAGCCTTTCAGCTAATAATGGGTTGGAGTTTTTTTTGTTTTTCACATTTTAAAATTCCAGACTTGACTCTTGGGCTATAGTATACTGACCTTCCAGCACACTTTTCATTTTAACATGACCTCCTAGGCCTTACTTCTCCACTGTTTTGATCTCTAAAATGATGTAATCTCTTTCTTTCAATAATAATAAGGATAATGTTAATTAAATACCTATTATGTGCCAGCATCTGTACTAAGTGTTACAAATATTTCCTCATTTAAGCCTCATAACCACCTGAGAGGTAGGGAATATTACTACTCCTGTTTTTGCAACTGGGAAAACTGAGACAGAGTAACTTTGACCAAGGTCAATCAGCTTGTAAATATCTGAAATCTGATTTGAATCCAAGTCTTTTCTCTGCCCAAGCTAAGCCCTCTGTCCACTGTGCCCTCTAGCTGGCTCTAAGGTCTAGATTACTTCTATTGTAACAATCTTGCAGCGGTTCTCAACCTGTGGGTTATGTTCAATTTGTAACAATGAAAATACATCCTGCATATCAGATTCATAACAGTAGCAAAATTAGAGTTATGAATTAGCAACAAAAATCATTTTATGGTTGGGGGGGGGGGTGTCACCACAACATGAGGAACTGTATTAAAGGGTTTCTAAAGAATAGGAGAAAGATTCTAAAGAATAGGAGAAACCAATTACTAAACAATTCACACAGAAATGCTAATAACTTAATGTTACTCCTGAGATAGATTTGTTTCTTTTTGTTTTTGTTTTTTTAGAGAAGAGAGGGCAGGGCAATTGGGGTTAAGTGACTTGCCCAAAGTCCTATGGTTAGTAAGTGTTAAGTGTCTGAGGTCACATTTAAACTCAGCTTCTCCTGACTCCAGAGTCCCGGTGCTCTATTCACTGCGCCACCTCGCTGCCCTATGGATTTGTTTCTTAAAAGAGTACTTGGGGTGCCTTCCCCCTTCCTAACCCAAAGGGATTTCTAATGGGAAATTTCCGCTTCAGGCCCTGTGGTGAGAGAGCTTTCAGAATCCTGTCCTAGTGTGAGGCTGGCTTCTTATGTCTTTGCTTAAGTTTCAAAACAGATTGATTCATTCAAGTCTTCCCATGTTTCTTGGAATTCTTGAGGCTAATTTATAATTTTGATCTTTACTGGTAAAGGGAGGGACAAATATGCAAAGTCTGATCTATTTGAAAGACAGAGAAAAGCAATGACTGGAGCATTTTCAAACTTTTGGATCTTAAGAACCCTTTACACTTAAAAATTGAGAATCTGCCCCATCCCCAAAGAGTTTTTGCTTATATTGGTTATATCTATAGGTATCTACAGTGTTCAAAATTAAAATGTCATCATCATATTTTTTTTTGAGACAATTGGGGTTCAATGACTTACCCAAAGTCACTGACTCCAAGGCCAGTGCTCTATCCACTGGGCTACCTAGATGCCCCTCACTGTAATATTATGAAAGTGGATTGGACTTCATAGACTCTCTGAAAATGTTTCTGAGACTTCTAGATTGTACTTTATGAACTTCTGGTCCACAGAGAGAAAAATGAAAAGTGAAAATTAATGGGAATTTTAAAAGTTAATTGAAAGCAAGAGTCTTCATTTTATTTAGGTTGGTTTGGAAAGGATTCTTATAGGTGGTAGGACATAGTTTGATGAAGTAGACTGCTATTTTCAAATACTTGAGGGGTTATAACATGGAAAGTAGATTAGACTTAATCTGTTTAGCCCTGGAAGGCAGAACTAGGATCAGGGTTTGGAAGTTATGGGGAGGCAGGTGTCAGCCCACCCTAAGGAAAAATCTTTAGCAAAATCCTTTGTAGGTATACTATAATTAAACAGGCAGACCACTACAATAAAGGCAGTTACCAAAATGTTCTGGTTTCCCAGTGTGTATAAAAGTTATGTTTATGTACTCTATGAAGCGAGTAGTATTATGTCTAAAAACAGTGCATGTGCCTTAATTTAAAAATACTTTATCGCTAAAAATGCTAACTCTCTTCTGAGCCTTCATCGAGTTCAAGTCTGTTTGCTGGTGGAGGGTCTTGCCTCAGTCTTGATGGCGGCTGACTGATCTGGGTAGTGGTTGCTGAAGGCTGCTGAAGCAGTTTCTTAAAATAAGACAACAATGAAGTTTGCCTCAATTTCACAGGAACAATTTGAAGCTAGGGTTATTAATTGACCTAATTACTGTGTCTCAGGGAATAGAGAGGCCTGAGGAGAGGATGAGAGGAACTGCTGTGGTCTTTGGAGCAGTCAGAATACACACACCATTTATTAAGTTTACAGCCTTATCTAGGTGCTCTTTATGATACCCCAAAACGAGTACAATAGTAGCATCAAATGCTGCTGATCACAGATCACCATAAAATATAATAATAATGAAAAAGTTTGAAATATTGTGAGAATTACCAGAATGTGACATGGAGATTTGATATGAGCACATGCTGTTGGAAAAACGACTCCAACAGACTTGCTTGATTCTGGGTTGCCACAAACCTTCAATTAAAAATTAGAAAACAAACACACGGTATCTGCAAAGTACATTAACACAAAGCTATGAAGAAAAGGTGGCGAGAGATAGCCACCTCTTCCACAAACATATTTATGCCCTCTAATTCTAGAGAAGGAAGAGAACATTTCTAGCATACTTCTAAGCTTGAAGGGGAAGAAACAGACACGATCTTCAAGTGGAAAACTAATTTTGTACTTGAATAATTGTGTATCACCTAACATCCCAAATTAGAACATGTGTCAGTAATAACTGGTTTCTTCAACAGTCTTTAGTTATACATCAATCAACAAATATTTCTGTAAGAAGCTGAACAAGAAATCTCCTTAAGGGCTAGACTTAGAGTCAGAAAAGCAAAGGAGGTGAACCAGGGAGAGAGAAGAAAATGGCAACTGTGTCCTGATTCCAAGCATCTCCTCCTGTTCAAACCCCCCCAACCCACCCCACTCTGACCCCTTCCCCACCACTCCCATTCTAATGCCTTCAAGACCTTCACTAGGTGTTTCAGTGCTCTTTTGGTCCCTGTATATTGAGATACACAGCATTTCCTTGAGTTGCAGTTAATTTCCCTCATGGTTTTCTATGTGTGACCCTCCCTTTCATTGTATTGAGAAGACAGTGTCTAATTGGGGGAATAATGATTTGTGCTCCTTCAGCAGTCATTCTAATAATTGTAAAAGTGCTTAGCACAGTGGCTGGCATATATTAAGCATTATATAAATGTTAGCCATAGTCATCAACATCATCATCATCATCATCATTATTTGGGGATGTGTGGGAGAGTACTTCATAATGGATTCAATACTTTATTTTAACTAGTTATATTTCATTAACTCCCTTGGCTTTTAATTCATGGTCACCTGGGTTTTCTAACTGTACAACAACAACAAATAAACACATGTTGGGACTCATAAACTCTGGATTTCAATAGAATAGTGAGACATTTCTGTGGATCTGAGTATAGCTGAAAAAGGACCATATCCAAGGACTTTATGATATGTTTGTAGGAGATTTCTGGCTATGTGTTTTTGGATGTTCCAGTATTTCGGGGACTCACTGAAGATTTTTCTGTTTTCTAGGCTATATCAGTTTATTTAAGAATAACTATTTTTCATGATAAATTTTATGTTTATTTTTAGTTTGCAACATTCATTTCCACAAGATTTTGAGTTACAAATTTTCTCCCCATCTTTCCTCTACCTACCACCCCAAAAGGGTGATCCTGCTGTATAACCCCTCCCCCAATCTGCTCTCTCCTATGTCCTCCCCCATCAACCCTTCCACTTTCCCGTAGGGCAAGATGGTCTCCATACCCCAGTGCCTGTATATTTTATTTCCCAGTGGCATGTAAAGAATGATAATAATAATAATAATAATAATAATTTTTAAATATTTGATTTTAAAACTCTGAATTCCAGATTCTTTCCCTTCTTCCCTCAACACCCACCCTTACTTGGAAGATAAGCAATTCAATATAGGTTGTACATGTGTAGTTACACAAAACATTTCCACAGTAATTATATTGTGAAAGACTGACTATATTTCCCTCCATCCTGTCCCTCCGCCTCCTTGTTCTATTTTCTACTTTGACCCTGTGTGCTTCTAACTACCCTCCCCCCCAGTCTGCCCTCCCTTGAATAACTTTTTCTCTTGAAGTTTTTGCTTTTATTTGATGAAGTGACGGTGAATCGTTATTGCACTTTGTGTGTGGAAATATTGGATAGACAGCAATAGGATATTCAATTATTGGAATATTGGTTCAAGATAGCCAGGCTGACTCCTCAAAACCACGGTAGTTTGGGGGAAACACTACAATGTAAAGGTAACACTCTAAAAGTATGCAGTGTTGAAGGCACTTTGGGGGAGTATCAGAACCATCTAAGGCAGGGAAGGAAGTTTAACTGGATTTTTTTTTCATGGACTCCTTGATCAGTATAAGAAAACTTATAGATACCTCTTCTTAAAAGACTTTTTAAATAAATAAAGTAAAATATGTAGAATTAGTGTGCCTTGGGGCGGCTAGACTATAAGCTTCTTGTAGGTAGACATTCAGGGAAGTAGATAGAGCAGGGCTCAGGAAAACTGAAGATTCTTTCTTGCCAGTCTCCAATGCTTAAAAGCTGTGTGACCTTGAGGGAGTCACTTAACACCTATTTGCCTCAGTTTCTTCATCTGTGAAATGAGAGTGATAATGGCATCTACTTCACAAGGTTGTGAGGATTACATGAGATGGTAATTGTATAGTGCTTAGCACTTAGCACTGTATAAAGTTTGTTATTATAGTTACATGATCGTGGGGAAGTCACTTAAAGTCTGTCTCAGTTTCCTCAAATGTAAGTTTTTATTATCATTTCTGTGTGATCCTAGGGAATCAAATAACCGCTATTGGCCTCAGTCTTCTCAGCTGTAACACTGGTATAATGGTAGCCACTAACTCCCAGAGTTGTTGTACAGTTGGTGTGAGGAACAGATGAGATCATGCTTGTATAGCCCTTAGAACAAGGTCTGACACATAGTGGGTGTATAATTAATCCTTGTTTCCTTCCTTCATTCTTTCCTTGTTGCCCAGTCTCTTCTCTTCCAAGAGATCACCATCTCCTAGCAAAGATCTCTCTCTCTCTCTCTCTCTCTCTCTCTCTCTCTCTCTCTCTCTCTCTCTCTCTCTCTTTCACACACACACACACACACACACACACACACACAGAGATTATGAGAGAATACAGTGAGTGCACAGAAGAGTTACAAAGTGCTGCTAGCTCTTGGAATCTGGAAAGATTACTTTCCACTGAATTGATAAGGAAAAGCTTTATCTTGAGAAGATGATTAGGATTCCACCAGGTAGAAATTAGAGGGGGAAAAGAGTATTTTCTGAGCATAGGCTATTATTCAGGCAAATACCTGTAGGCAGGGGCTATTAAGGTAAATTCTGAGAATGTTGAGTCCATGCAGCAGCAAAGCAGAGGCTGTAAATGAGAGAAGTGTAAGGCAAGACTGAAACCAGCTCGTGCAGGGCTTTGAATGGCAGGACAAGGAAACACTTTGTTTCAAAGGTGATGGGGAGTAACTGAAAGTTGTGAACCAAAGAATTCTGCTGTAGGAAGTGTGTTCTGAGGACTCATCTTCCTACCCTTGGCAGTGTATCTCAAAGAATGAAATGTGGAGGTAAAGCTTTTGGTAGGGATGAATAACTATTTTCTTAAATGATTTATTTTTAGATCTTGTATTAGAAGGGAAATATACTGGTCTTGATGTTGAGTAATGACCTGGCATTGGGATAGATATGTGATAAGATCCAACATTTTGGTGGGAAAGGGAAACCCAAAGGAATCTGTCATGTGGTTCCTTAACTTTAGAAAGGGGAAATTATAATAGAATTAAATCAATAAAACAGAAAAATTAGAAAGAAGAGCTTAAACAGTAAATAGCTTACAAGAAGTCTGGAGATTATTTTTAAAATATCTGTTGGAAACTTAAGATAAATGTATGCTACAAAACCGTGGATATTAATAAAACTAAACAAATACCATAATCCTCCCTGATGAATTGTGATACTTGGTTTACTATTGAAATTTAAAAGTTACTATGAAATATATTCTGAAAGGAGAGTAAATCAAACTCAAAGATGGATTGTCTTAGCAAAGGAAAAGGGGAAGCTCACCTTGGTCTGCAAATCAGTCAAAAACTAATTTATAAGGAAGGATAAATGTCATCTGTTATCTGCATGGGTTCTTACCCTGAGGTGCAAAGTTTTTGTTAAAACATATTTTGGGGGGGTGGCTAGGTGGTGCAGTGAATAGAGCACCGGCCCTGGAGTCAGGAGGACCTGAGTTCAAATTCGGCCTCAGACACTTAACACAAAAACTAGCCGTGTGACCTTGGGCAAGTCACTTAACCCCAATTGCCCTGCCTTCCCTCTTGCAAAAAGCAAAAAAACCCTTTTTTTTGATAATTATTTTTCAATATAATTGTTACCTTTGCAATTCTGTTTTATATTTTGCATTTTAAAAACATTCTGAGAAAGAGGTCCATAGGTTTCATCACACAGCCATAGGGGTAGGAGTTCAGGACACACAAAAAAAGGTTAAGAATCCCTGATCTAGAGAATCTCAAATGGGTCCAGTCACTAACCAGGGTACACTCAAGAATGCAAAAGATTACAAAGGGCACATTGGGCAATTAATTCATTCTTTGCCTCAGGTGTCTTCATTTGTACCTGACTTTTCAACAGTTAAATAATTGTAAATGAGGGATTAATGCTTTTATTCATATATCTGATCTGGGGCTTTAAACAATCAGCATACACAATGGAGAATGGCCTATAAATGCTGTACATGAAGATTACCATACACCAGGGGTGGGGAACCTGTGGCCCTGAGGACACGTGTGGCCCTCAAGGTCCTCCAGTGCAGCCCTTGGATTGAATCCAAACTATCTGAAGGTCACAGGTGGCCTTGAGGCCTTAGGTCCCCCACCCCTGCCATAGATAATAGACTTAGAGCCAGAAGGAACTACTGACTTCTTTTGTTGCTATGTGGCTGTTGTTCAGTCCTTTTTATATCTGATTCTTCCTGACCCCATGTGTTGTCTTGGAGTTGTCTTGGCAAAGATACTAGAGTGGTTTTCCCATTTCCTTCTTCAGCTCATTTGACAGATGAGGAAGCTGAGGCAAATGGGGTTAAGTGACTCACCCAGGGTCACACAGCTAGGAAGTATCTGAAGCCTGATTGGAAATTAGGAAGATGAGTCTTCATGACTTCAGGCTTTACCACTGTACTACTTAGCTGCCCCTCTTGAGTTCAGCTCCTCTCATTTTAATAGATCAGGAAACGGAGGCACAGAGCAGTTAACTACTTAGCACAATGCCTGACACACAGTAGGGACTTAATGAATGTTTGTTCATTTGACTAGACTTAGGTGGCTTGTCAAGATCACACAGCTTAGGTCTGAGACAGGATTTGAACACAAGTTCAGTGTTCCATTCATTCCACCATTCTTTTGGGACATCATCATCGCTTTCTAGAGCAGCGGTTCTCAACCTGTGGGTCATGTTCAATTTGTAATGATGAAAATACATCCTGCATATCAGATATTTACAATTCATAACAGCAGAAAAACTACAGTTATGAAGTAGCAACGAAAATAATGTTATGGTTGGGGGTCACCACAACATGAGCAACTGTATTAAAGGATCGTGGCTTTAGGAAGGTTGAAAACCACTGTTCTAGATGGTTGGTGGCAAGTTTTGTCCGACCTGTCTCCTATCTGGACTTTATCTTGGGGACGAACACAATTTATGTCAAAACAGTCAGGGTTGCTTGATGATGTCTCAACACTCTCTGGTATCCACATAAACAAATTATGTTCATGCTGAAAGCATTCTATTCGTCCTATGAACATGTTCTGTATGCCATTAGTAAATGCTTCTGCTTAAAAGGAGTCTTTATCAAAACATTTAAGGGGAAGTTAAAACAAATCTTATCCATAAATCCAAATGAACAAAAAATAAACTGAAGAAACATTTATTTAGTAGGGCTGACACTACATTAGGTATTAAATGGGAAAAAAATCTCCATAATAGTGGTTCATATTTATATAATACTGTAAGATTTACAAAGTATTTCATGATGCTCATTTAACTGAGTTAAGTGTCTTGGGGAGGGCCCCATAGGTAAGAAAGTAAGCTTAGTTTTCCATCAGGAAATTTGAACTCAGGTCCTCCCACGTCGATCTAGTAGGCTTGCCAGTTGGTCACTGTGGCCTCCAAGAAAATAGAGAAAATTGACTATAAGACATTTTTAAAAGGAATGTGATAAATGCCCAAAAGAAGTACAAAGTACGCTGAGAATTCAGAATATGGGGACACAATAACAATAGTTCATAATTGTATAGCATTTTAAGTGTCATAGAATTTACAAGAATTTATATAGAATTTGCTTTGCATTTACCAATTCATTCAATCCTCACAGTAAAACTGTGAGGTGGGTGTTGCTTTTTTTGTTGTTTTTACAGATGAGGATATTGAGGTTTAGAGAGGGATTTGTCAGGGGTCACACAGCCAAGAGTCATCTGAAGCGGCTCTTGAACTCAGAACTCTTTTTTTTTTACCCCAAGGCTAGCTAGCATTCTGCCCCATACACTGTATCTAAATATAAACAAATTGTCTCCCCTATAACCAACGACGACTAATCTATACCTGCTCTCTATCTCCTTATTGTGGACATGAAGAAACTCTGCACTATCTTTCAAGAAATTTCAACCCTATCTTCTCCTTCCCAGCTTGAGAATCCAAATATTCATAGCCTACATTAAGAAGGCATCTCCCCAGGATTTCACAGTGACAAACAATGGCCTTCTTATAGGGGCTTCCCACCCCCATCTAACCAGTTTCCAAGGCTACAACAGAGAACTTTGAAACAGGATTTTACTTTAGACAGAGGATGCCCTGAGAGCTCATTTACAGATTTTGTGCTCATTCCACAGTGGTGAAAGAACGGACTGTTCTGTGCTTGAACTATGGGAGTATTTAGAAGAACCTCAGTCAGCAGCGTCTACCCTAGGAGTCTCCATTAATGCTTCATTGTTTGCTTCTTGCAGTGCTGCTGAAAAATCCCTTCCAATGAAGATACTGTCTGTATAAGCAAAAAATAATAGAAGTATCTAAAGCCATGGTCTCTGTAAAGAGAAGGAAGGACATGTCTGTCTGTGTAAGGCTGCTTGATCAATTATTATTACCAAACCAACCAGTCACTCAAGTAAAAATTAGTTTCGCTGACATATCCATTGAATTGACTCAGTTACCCCAATTATAGAAGTCAAGTCAAGCCAAGAAACTTGTCTTTGTTGTTTATTCTTTGCCAGACGCTGTATTAAGAGCTGGGGATGCACAGAAAAATAAAAACAATGCTTGCCCTCAAGGAGCTTACAGTCTAATGGGGGAGACATCATATATAAGCAATTATGCATATGACATGCACGTGTGTGTATGTTTGTACACTTATCAATCTTCCACATCACGACTTTGCTCATGGCACTTCCAATATATGGCAAGTCTGCATAAGAAATTAAACGGGAATTTGGGGGGAGTTTTGTGGAAGCCGCAGATGACACAGAAAAAGTTTAGAAATGCATACGATTTATGTATGGCATTATATAATAGCAACATATTTTATCCTTTAATACTGCAGTAATTCAGATTTCTTCTCTGGTACGAAGGGAGGGCCAAAACATTTCCAGATCACTGGGGCTCTGTGTCCCTAAACCTCATGATGTGGAACAGATAACTATATACATGTGTGTATGTATTAGATATGTATAGACACATGCAGGATAAATGGACATAATTTCAGAGAGAAGGCACTAGCGTTAAGAGGGCATGAGAAAGATTTCTTGAAGAAGGGGAATTTTAGGTGAGACTTGAAGGAAGCTGGGAGGTAAAGGTAAGGAGTGAGGGCATTCTGGGCACCCCTTTAGTGGGGAGGTGGAGTGCTGTGTTTGAGGAATAGCAAGGAGGCCATATCATTGGATCTCAGAACATGCAGAGGGGGTAAGGTGTAAGAAGACTGGAAAGGTAGGAAGGGGCAGATTATGAAGGACTTCAGCACTAAACAGAATATTCTCTATTTTATCCTGGAGGTGATAAGGAACTGTTAGAGTTTATTGAAGGGGACGGGGATAGGATGGGGGCTGGGGTGACATGGTCAGACATGCACTTTAGGAGGATCACTTTGATAGCTCAGTGGAAAATGGACTAGAAAGGGGGGACACTTGAGAGAGAGAGATGTAAATCATAGATTGCTAGCTATGAGGCTGTCAAGTCCAATCCCTTCATTTTGCAGGTAAGGAAACTAAGGCAGAGAGAAGTTCAGTAACTTCGTCAGGGTTACACAGCTAATAAATGTCAGAGGTAGATTGTGCACTCAGGTCTTAGTGACCCTAAACCCAGTTCCCCTATCTTTTATGCTGAATCAACCAGTTGCTTTGGCATAGCGTAGACACAGCTTGAAACAGAAACAATTTAATTGAAGAATAAGGGTCCCAAATAGCACAATTTAGAGGTTGTTCTCCTTTGTCTTCTTTGGTCTCCTTGTAGCTTTACACAGATGACAGAAAGGTAAATTATAGAGGATTTTGTTTTGTTGTGCTTTCTGGAAGGGGGGTTATTCCAAGGTAAGGAATAAACAGAGTCAGCCCTCGATATGCAGAGTGGAGCTGGCTGTTCTGCTGGCTGGCTTTGGGGTAGAGAAGTGCCATCCTACCTCTCTGCTGCATCCCATGCCAGTCTGTAATCACATACAAGGAGCTGGTGTCCAATATCATGAATGACTGGCTTCCAGGAGTTGAGAAAAAAGCCATCTTTCTCAAATGAAATAAGAATTATAGTCATTGAGTTCCCTACATAACCTAGCCTTAGATTAGTTGGTTAATGAATGGTGGGATATGTCTTTGCTGTCAGGCGAAGACAAGGTTTTCTACGTCTCCCTAACTGCACCTGCTAAATACATAGTAGGTCCTTAATAAATACATGTTGAAGCCAGTCATGGAGGCAGCCTGTAATCCCTTGTATTGGCAATGCTGAAGCTGGTGGATCCCATGAGCTCTGGAGTTCTGAACTGCAGTGGTGTATGCTGATTAAATAATAATAATCACTAATATTTATCTAACACTTATTATATTCCAGATACTGTGTTAAGTGCTTTGTAATTATTGTCAACTGAGTTTCACAACAACCATGGGAGGGAGGTGCTATTACTATCTCCATTTTACAGATGAGAAAACTGAGGCAAACAGAGCTTAAGTGTCTTGTCCAGGATCATAGCTTATAAATGTCTGAGTTCAAATTTGAATTCAGGTCTTCCTCACTCCAGGCCCAGTGCTCTAGTTACTGCTTCACCCAGCTGTCTGCTTATTGAGGATCAGTGGAGAATGGGATGGTTGCCAAATACTGGAGATGGACAAATGTCTTGAAATTATGGTCCAATTACTTCTTTCTTGATCCCCAACAAAGTTCAAGGATAGACATTAAATACATCCTCTGTCAGTACTTAGAAAGGTGTTTACCGGTGAAAGGACTGCTCCCCCTTTGTATTTGTCACGTCCTTTGATCCTTGCAACTCTGAGAAGCAGAAACCAACAAAAGTTGGGTGACTTATCCAGGGTAACACAACTACTAAATGTTTTGTTTAATTTTTTCACAATTAATTAATTTTTAATTTTCAACATTCGCTTCCTTAAGATTTTGAGTTTTAAATTTTTTCTCTTTCCCTGTCCTCTCCCTTCCCCAAGATGGCATGCAATCTGATATAGGCTCTGCTTACACATTCACATTCATCATATTTTCACATTAATCATGATGTAAAGAAGAAACGAAACAATCAAAGAAAGGGAGAGCTAATGGCCTGCTTCCATCTGCATTCAGACTCCAAAGTTCTTTCTCTGGATGTGGATGGCGTTTTCCTTCATGAGTCTTTTGGAACAACTATTAAATGTTTGACATCAAATTTGAACTTGGATTTTTCTTACGTTAGCCCTGGAACTCTAGTCACTACATCATGTAGCTGGCTCTGTCTTTACTAAGTCTGGCACCCTTGTAGTGAGCACCGGGTAAGGTAGGGATCACTGCACCAGGGACAAATTGGCCCAAATCAGACACAGAGCAGCTCAGAGCTTCCAAGTCAATCACGAGTGTGTTTGGACCTGTTGCACTTTCAGCCTGGATGTTATAAGGAGACCCAGACTCCGTACTCCCACCAAAAAAAGATATTGAAACATTTTAAAATAGGTCATCATGTTTATACTGCTAAAGACTAAAATTGATGCCAATATACTGAAATACGTCTGAAGATTTGTGACCTCATTACAGCCATTCTTACTAACACTGCAAATCACGCGATATCCATGCCTTCCCTTCTTGGGTGGTTTTTTCTACATCCTCCCATAATTATTCCAAAGAGACTCTATCTTCTAGGCTAAAAGATCTTCAGGGTTTTCTAAGGTTTTCTTTGTCCCTTTTATTTTTATATCGTAATTATTTCTGGATATAATCTCTCCTCATAACAAAGAAAAAACAGCTAAAAAAAACCCCAACTGATACAGTGAGTGACCTTGCCTGAGAATGTCGGAACATTCTGCAGTTCCCTGTCTTCCTTTCAAGAGGAGGGTGATATGATTCATTATATGTTTTCCGGGAACAAGTTAGGTTATTACAGTTACTCAGAGTTCAGCTTTCTGATAGCGTTCTTGTCATTTACGTAAGTGAAGTGGTTGTTCTTATTTCGTATTTCACTCTCCATTTAAACCTTGTGATCCTGTATTTCTTGGAACTCCACATATATACATACACATGTAATTTCTTATAGCACAATTGCTATTTTTTATATATCACCAGTTGTTTAGGCATTCCCCAATTAATGATCATCCACTTAGTTTTTAGGCTTTTAAAAGTTTTCCACAAATTATTTTTTTATATAATGTACATTTGACCTCTTCAGAATTTATGTAATGAGATCCTTGGGTCAAAGAGTATGCAGAGTGTAATCACTTTTTTTGGCACAATTATGAATTGTAGGTCAGGTAGACCAATTCACAGCTCTCCACAAGTATATTATTAATGTTAATAACCTAACATAGTCCACCAAAATTTTCCTGTTTTGATTGTTTAGTGGTTTGGGGAGTCATCTTTATCATTTTGCTAGCTGTGGGGCAAATCTTTAGTGCTGTTTTATTTTGTATTTCTCTTGTTTGTAACATCTTTTCATATAGTTAATAGTTTTGATTCTTACTTTGGAAACTATTGACTTGTTTTTGAAGGCCTCTTAGTCATGTTTGTTTTCATTTCCCACATATTTTGGCTATTAGACTTATCAATGATGCTTAATGCTATTCATTTCCCCACTCAACAGGTTCTTTCTAAAATGTTCTTTTAGCTGCATTGATTTTGTTCATGCATAAGGATTTTTAATTTTATAGGATCCAGATTATTTATTTTGTCTTTAATGATCACCTCTCTCCCTTGCCATGTTGGGAATTTGGGGCCTTACATGTAGGTTTCAAAGGCTGTCTAGGAGTATACCAGTATGCACTGGGGCTTTCCATCTGTTAAACTAACGCTGCATAAATGTTTTGTTTAAAAAATCTTGTGCTCATCCACACTTTATCATAGAACCTTAGATGTTTAATGCTTGTTTCCCCAGAAACTTTTGAAGCTTCATTGCTTTCAAGTTTTCAGTACCCTCAGCAGCTGTGCAGTTCTGCACATTCCACAAGCGGTGGCCTAGCTGTTGGTGGGAGTAAGTCTGTTTACACTTTTTAGATGGAAATGTCATCGGGCACTGCACTAGGATTGCTGACATGACTTGAGTATCTGCTTATGAAGCTCCATCCTTCAACAAGTGAATTCAGGGAACTATGTTGGATCTGAATTTAGCTTCAGAAGTCGCCATGCTGGATAATGGTGCTTTGCAAGAGCACCAGATCCTTTCTTTTGATAGGCACCGAGAGAAATAACAGAGAAGCAAAGCAATATATCCAAATTCCTCCTTTACTTACAGAAAAGGAAACTGAGGTCCAGTAGCTTTAAATGACCTGCCCAAAGTCAGGAGGATAACAAATCTGCTTCACCAAGATTCACATTCAGATATTTTGAGTCTAAACCCAGTGCTTTAAACACTGTATCATACCTTGCTGCTTCTTAGAGAAAAGAAGGAATTTTTAAATCTCTCTTGTTCCACTCCCCTACATTTATTTTTCATTTTGGAGGAAAGCATAGCATTTATTTTCAAGGTTCAAAATAATTTGGGAAATAGAAATACAATTTAAAATGGTTGGATGAATTAAATTTTATTGTTGTTCAGGTGTTTTCAGTCATGTCCTGATCTTTGCTACCCCATTTGGAGTTTTCTTGGAAAAGATACTGGAATGGTTTGCTATGTCCTTCTCCAGCTCATTTTACAGATGAGGAACTGAGGTAAAGAAAGTTAAGTGATTTTCACAGAGTTACACAGCAAGTGTCTAGAGCCAAATTTGAACTAGGGTCTTCCTGACTCCAGGGTGAGCACTCTATCCACTGGGCCACCTATAGTCAATGAGTAAACTCAGACATAGGGCAAGGTACCCATCTTTATAGAGAAAGTTATACAGCCCAGATTTGCTAGAAGTTCAGTTTGGGGGCTCTTCGTTAAGTGTCTCTTCTTTTTTTCTCCTTGTGATAACATAAATATGTAAAAAGAGTCATTTAATAACTTGTTTTCAGATTTGTCCCCTCCCCACAATTGTCCTCATTGTCATTCTTAAATTATCTGCTTATAACAATAACAACTGTAATTATGCTTCACACCACATTTATGTAAGTCTGGGATTAAAGGAAGCTGTTAAAGCATATCATTAATTTGGCAGGTAAAGCCTGTCTAAGTGCAGAGAAATTTTATTCTAGGCTTAAAAAATACATAATGGATTTTCTTCAAAATACATATACAAATAAATATCTGTATACTGAATTTGAAAAGTTAATTCCAAAACAGTTAATAAAAAATTCACATAAAAATAAATTAGGGTTAAAAATTCATTTTTAAGCTCATACTTAAAACTCCATAGGACACTTTTAAAAATACTTAAAAAAAATTAATCCTCATACTTTTAAAGTCATGAATTAAGCCTTTTTCATCACTTGGGTTAGCCTTTTAATAAATAAGTAGTAACATACACATGGGGTGGCTAGGTGATGTGATGGATAGAGTGTCCTGCCTGGAGTCAGGAAAACTCATCTTCCTGAGGTCAAATCCAGCCTCAGACATGTCACTTAGCCCTGCTTGCCTCAGTTTCCTCATTTGTAAAATGAGGTGGAGAAGGAAATGACAGACCACTCCAGTATCTTTGCTGAGAAATCTCCATAGATCTACCTCAAGTTTGATCCAGCTACTAACTCCCTGAATTTTTACATGGATATTCTGCTCTCACCTTAAGTTTAAAACATCTAAGAGTGAATTCATTATCTTTTCCCCTAAAAGATCTCTATCTATCCATAGACTTATTTAATCATACCTTTTCATTTTACAGGAAACCAAAGCTTAAAAAAGTTAACTGACTCTTTCATTCTTTTTTTTAAAAAAAATTTATCAATTTTTAGTTTTCAACATTCTCTTTCATAAGTTTTACATTTTCTCTCCCTCCCTTCTCCTTCCCTCCCCAAGATGGCATACAATCTAATATAGGCTCTACACATACATTCCTATTAAACACATTTTCACATTAGTCATGTTGCATAGAAGAATTATGACGAATAGAAGAAACTATGAGGAGGAAAAAACAAAACAAAAAAGAAAATAGTCTGCTTCGCTCTTCATTCAGACTCCGTAGTTCTTTTTCTGGATGTAGGGAGCATTTTCCATCATGAGTCCTTTGGAATTGTTTTAGGTCCTTGCATTGCTGAGAAGGGCTAAGTCTATCAAAATTAGTCCTCAAATGCTATGGGTGTTACTTTGTACAATGTTTTCCTGGTCCTGCTCTCTTCATTCAGCATCAGTTCATATAAATCTTTCCAGGTTTTTCTGAAGTCTGTCTGCTCATCATTTCTTATAGCACAATAATATTCCATTACATTCATATGCCACATTCAGTTATTCCCCAATTGATGGGGATCTCTTCAATTTCCAGTCATGGCCACCACAAAAAGAGCTGCTATAAATATTTTTTGTACATGAATGACCTTTTCATTCTTCTGAGGCCTTGTGAAGCGATGGGGCATCAGATGTAGCCCTAGATTCCAAACCTACATCAAACATCAGTTTTTGGAAAATGAGGGGGTTAGACTTGATGATGTCTCAGATGCTTTCCCACTCACGATCTCTGATTCTACAAGTGACTTCCCCAAGATCAAACAGATAGCAAATGACACAACCAGAGCTCAACCCAGTGGCCCCTGATTGTAACTTCAGCATACCTTCCATTTCCCTGTGTCGCCATGAGAGCATAAACTACAGAACAATGAAAAACAAATATGTTCCTAGTGCAGTACTGAGTAGGCACTCACTCAATTACCTGTTGATTTGAGATGCAAAGTAATAGTCTTTAAATAAGACACAAATTACTGTAAAGACGTGATTAAAGCAGAGTAGGATCAGGTCAAGAAAGCTTCTTAGAAGAAACAATGGAAATTTAGCTGAGAAGAAGGAAGGCATATACCCAGCTAGATTCATGGTGCGAGCCAAGCTTCAGAAGTATGAATTAGGAAACCACATGTGGACAATGACAAGCAGATTGCTTTTAGCAAGAACTCAGGGACACCAGAAGGGGTGAGCAAGAATCAGAGATAGAAAGTTAAGGAGGAAGGAAGGAACGAAGGAATGAAGGAAGGAACGAAGAAAGGAAGGAAAGGAGGGAGGGAGAGAGGAAGAAGGAAGGAAAGAATATTAATTATGAATATGAAAAATAAGCAATAGAGAGACAATATAAGCTTTCCACCAAGGGAGTGATGTATATAGAGTTTGAGGAAGACTTTTTTATTCCAATAGCAATATATGTGACCCACTCATGGCAAGAGCAAGGAAGGTGGGGAAGGTGAAGACAGAAAGAGAGCTGTCATAGTAATGCAGATATAAAATGATGGTTTGAGGGGGAGATAGGAAATAGAAATATTAGAAAAGAAGAGTCAGTAGGACTTAGTGGCTGAATGTAGGGGTAACTCCTTATATCAAGGCTGATGGAAATTTGACAGTTGGAACTCCTCTGTTGTTGTTCTCCAGGCTTTTCAGTCATGTCTGACTCTTCATGACCCCAGCTGGGGTTTTCTTGGCAAAGATACTGGAGGGGTTTGCCATTTCCTTCTGCAGCTCATTTTACAGGTGAGAAAACTAAGACAAACAGGTTTAAGTGACTTGCCCAGGGTCACATAGCTAGTAAGTATCTGAGGCTGGATTTCATTCAATTCAGGAAGATGAGTCTTCCTGACTCTAGACCTGTCACTCTATCCATTACACCATCTAGCTGCCATACTCTCTATTGAAATGATTTAGCATCCTTTTATTTATTTGAATACATTTTAAAATAGATTTATTATTGTCTTTTGCTTTTAAATCCTCTTACCTGTTTCCCCCTTTTAACCCTTACTTGTAATAAAAAAAGAAGTCATCTATTCAAAGACAACAGACTGAGGAGCCTTGCCTGTCAATGTATACTCCATTCCATACCCATAGTATCCACCTCTCTACTGGGAGCTGGAAGGTATATTTTGTTTGTGTGCATTTTGTATGAAGCTACAGATGCTTCCCAACTCATAACCAGACAATTCTCTTTCCCCACGCCTCAGTATATTTTCCCAAGACAGTTTAGCAAAACCACATAATACCATGGTTTCAGCCATTTTCTGAACAACATAAGCTGATTTCTCCTGGACACCCAGAAAACAGATGTTACAGAATCACAGTATCTTAGAGGTTAGAAACTAAAATTGAGAAATTACCCAGTCCAATCTTGTTCACATTATTATTCTTTTTTTTTAACATGTGAATTATCAAAGAAGTGGTTCAAGATTTCAAAAATATCCTAAGTTGCACTTTCTTGGCATATTTTTAGAAAATTTTAGAAACTGATTTGAAGATTTTTAGACTGGAGACCAGAAATTCTGGGTTCTAGTCTTGTTATTAATACCAATTCACTGTGTGACCTAGAACATCTTTGACCTAGAACAAACAATCTTTGCATTCTGGGTCTCGGTATCTTCTCTGCAGCACAGAGCTTAGGCTCAGTCTCCAAAGTCCTTTCCAACTCTGATTCTCATAACTGATTTTTCTGTATAAGAAAGTGTATGAGAAAGCTGACGGGAGTAAATTCTAATTATCTAGCATCCTGCTCTCTGCCATAGCAGGATATTAGATAAAGTTTTCCTGAACTAACTGTTCTTCACCTTTTCCAGAGATAGAACTGGATAGAAATGTAACAAGGAAAGCAGCCATGTGATACAACAAGGAGCAGGATCTGTGCTATGTGACAGATAATAGAGAAAGAGACGAAATCGATATAGAAATCTACTAATTGTTTATTTTACAAAAGCTTTTAATGGTGCAAAGAACTATGTTAAAGTCTTATTTAATTTTCTGTTTCTAAATTAGATTCTGTGATTTTCATGATCTTCTCTGTGGTTCTTAAGGAGGTTTCTCCAGGAATTGGGTCAAAGGCACTGCAAATCAGTAAGCAAACATTGCTTTACAAATTCTAGAAAACAGGAGGAGAGGGGGGTGGGGAACTGTTCATACTTGAAGGAAATTTAAAAAAAAAATAAGCCAAAGAGCTCTGGAAACCTGAGACGACTGGGAAGTTAGACCAAAGCTATTGACACTTGCTGAAGTCAAGGGATGATTTGTCTTTTTAACTCAGAAAATAGATGAAGGAAAGCGTGGACACACACACACACACACACACACACACACACACAAACACACGCTAAAGGAAAGAAAATGGTTCATCTTGGTTGAAGATACAGAGGAAAACCCTGACTGAAAATGAAAATTGAGACCCTTTCTAAATTATAAAATGTTAGTCATGGAGTCTTGGAGATCATGTAGTCCAATTTACTTATTTTACAAGTGAGGAGACTGAGTCCCAAGAGTAGGTATCAATGATTTGTCTAAAGTCACAGAACTAGAAAGTAAGGGGAAAAAAAACCAACCCAGTTATAGAGAAAGCTACATTAACATTGTGCTTTGCGCACAGTAGGTGATTGACATTAATGTATCAGAGCATACAAGAAATATTTATTATTGATTGATAACCCCTCCTGACCCCTTCCAGTGGTTCTCACACATTGTCACCCCAGGAATGTTAGTGGAGCCTACAGCATGACACAAATCTCCCTCCCTCCCTCTCTGTCTGAAACATATGTATTATATATTTATAATACATTTCTAGTTTACTACATTGTTTTTTTAAAATGTGCCTACTTTCTATCATTCTTTTGTTAAGGGAGTAACTAATTTCCATTTTAACACCTTTCTAGCTATAGTTTCCAAAGATCCCTGTTCCTCTTTTATTAAGTGACTTTTTTGTAGCTAGCCTTCTGTGAGTATGGCTGTAAGTTGTGTGTGCTTCTGCTTTGAAACGGCATTAGTACCCCTGGCTGAAGACTTCAGGGATTTTTCCATTAATAATCTCCACATCCTTTTCCAGATCTAGTAATGCTTTGTCAAAAGGAGATTGAAGTCATACATTTGTAAACGGAAACATATTAAGAAAAAAACCCCAAATACCAAATGTACATTAAGATCAAAAGAAAAAAATTAGTTTCTCAAAAGAATGCTTAGTTTTATCCACAGCCTGCTCTTTACTGCATGGGTCATGGGAAAATGAAGATCAGAATAAAGTTCAGGGTTGATCAAAGAAGGTCCTACCCCTAAGTAGGTAGGGTGATCTGTGGAATACTGTAAAGAACTGGGCTTCCAAAAATACACCTGGACCTTAAACTACTTGACCCAAATCAGAGACAATGCCCTTAAGATTTTAACCCTTTCATCTCTGGAACTTCCACCCTGTCCTCCTCCCCCTCATGACTATCTCATCTGGTCCACTATTTCAGGAGTGCCTTGCCTCTCTTCCTTCCTTACTCCCCTGGCCATCTTCTCAGTATAAACTCACCTTAAGTCTCCTCTACTCTCAGCTCAGTGCCCTCCACAAATTCTGGAACCATGATCCAATCAACACTGCCATATTTCTGTATCAGTCTTCTCCCCTCTGACTTCTCTTCATTGACCCTGTTATTTTTTGGACCAGAATGCCCCTCCCTGCCGATCACTTCCCTGTGTGTATTGTCTCCTCTTATGAACTTAAAATGTAAATTCCTTTAGGACTGGGATTGTCTTTGGTTTTTTCTATGTATCTCCCATGTTCAGCCCAGCGTTTTGAACATAGTAAGTTTTTAGGAACTATTTTTCCATTCACATATTCCCCCAAATCATTCTATAACTTGAAGCCATCTAAGTGATGGTTTTCTACAGAAAACTGGCAAATAGACACTCGTAACCAAAGGAAAAGAGCCATATTTTATGAAAGTGTAAATGGATCCAAAAACTACCTTTGAGCCAGTAGTCTTATTATGGACTTTATTCACAAATTACGATTTGATGAAATTTTAATTGAACACGTATCTTTCATGCCTATACATTTCACCTTTTAAATATTCTGATTATAATGAGGTATTCACACTCTGAAGTCAGGCTGAAGTTCGAAGGACAGAATGCCCTAAGGATTCCATATCTTTATCATCCGGGAGATCCAGGTGACTGGGATCCCCCAACTTGTCTCTCAAATCACCAAAAATATCCTCTCTACCCAAGAATATTTCCACAGGGAGAAAAATTATGTCATAGGAGATAGGAAAAGTGAGCAGACAGCACGATAGAAAAGTACCAATGCAAATTTTATCAACTTGAATGTTTTTTCCTGACATTAGCTCCTTCCTTTCTTCTAAGGACCAAATAAGAAGCCAGTCTTCCCTTAAGAAGATGAAAATGGTGGGTGGGTAGGTGTGCAGTGAATGGAGTACTGCTCCTGGAGTCAGGAGGACCTGAGTTCAAATCTGGACTCAGACAATTGACACACCTTCTAGCCGTGTGACTTTGGGCAAGTCACTTTACCCCAATTGCCCTTCCAAAAAGCAAAAAAAAAAAAAAAAGATAAATGGGGGGGTGGCTAGGCTGGCGCTGTGAATGGAGCACTGGTCCTGGAGTCAGGAGGATCTGAGTTCAAATGTGACCTCAGACACTTAACACAAAAAGTAGCTGTGTGACCTTGGGCAAGTCACTTAACCCCAAATCCCCTCACAAACAAAAAGAAAAGAATAAAAAGAACATGAAAATGGGGTCCCAGGAAGAAGAGGAGACTCATTCCACATACCCCACTGCACTGCTTGCTGCTCCTGGATAGCCTGGAGCGCAGGGCAAGGAATACTCCAGTTTATGTCTGATGTTCCCTCCAGAAACAAAGGATCTAGGTAAATTTTTCTGGAGTTTTTTTGGAGGTGAGAAGAATCTCTCAAAATTTCTTCTTTCATCTGCTTCAACCCAGGTGAAACCTGAGGTCAATTTTTGGCATTTCCTGAAGGGAAGTCATAAGCTCATTCTTCCCACTTACCTGACTCATTCAGCATTCAAGAAGGTAATACCCAGAAATACTAACTTGTAACACTTGTCCAAAGGGTGTTGATAAGTTCCTTCTTATAAGCATTCAGGCTTCTGAAGCCTGAGTCAAATAGCACTTGTGATCCTTACCCAAGAAAGTATGTAGAGAGCTTGGAGAGTACACACAGTTCCTATATGTCGTCTTAATTTATAGCTGTGCCTTGGCTGGGGGCAGCGAGGTGAAAGAACTTGGTGTTCACTAGAGAGTCAAACATTCTACCCTTTTGGCCTTCCCCTAGGGATCCATTGAGTTTTGTGGGTTTGTTTGATTTTTTCTCTTTCTTTCTTTCTTTCTTTCTTTCTTTCTTTCTTTCTTTCTTTCTTTCTTTCTTTCTTTCTTTCTTTCTT
>CM053596.1:252710706-252728320 GCA_028646575.1 Pseudocheirus occidentalis
TGCCCCCCAGGGTTCCTCCCTGCTCACCCTAGGGGGCAGGTGGTGAGGGCAAGAAGAAATATCAGGGAAGACACAAAGAAAAACCAACCCATACATATAACTGTCCCATCTGGCATTATATAGTCTCTTACCTCTCTGCTTAGAGGAGACAAGGGCATCATTTGTCATCCTAGACCAATATATTGGTTCAGTGAAGGGGACCCTCACTCACTCCCACCACGGGGAGGAAGTCCATGGACCTTCTATGTGAGACTCTATGCTTCTCTCTCCCTGGCTGGTTCTTCTCTCTGTTTTCTGGTGGTTGCTCCTTTCCCAGGCTCTCCTCTCTCTTCCTAAAATGCTGGGCACTGACTTCCCTCATCCTTTGACCGGTTGTTCTAGGTCCTTTCCATTTTGCACTGTCTAGGTTCTGCCCTGCTGGTTGCTCACCAATGTGGTCTTTAACCCCACTGTAGCTCGTCCTGTCTTCATAGGACTCTGTGCTCCAATTCCCTACTACATTGCTTTGCCTCCTCCAGAAAATGGTGCAGGGTCTTGAGGGTTATAGTTCTTTCAGAGCAAAATAGCCAGAGCTAGCATATTTGCCCATGATTCCACAGGAAGGCAGACAGCAGCAAAGACATATGTCCTCATTACATTTTTGTGTGTGTGAGGAGTGAGGAGTAACCTCCTCCTTGGGAGTAGCCAGATGGGCCCAGGTCAGTTAGGTGAGCTGATTGTACTGAAAGTAACCGTAGACTACTCAGTTTACAGGGAAGGTACAACTGGGTCAGAAGAGAGGAATTACTGGAAAGTAGGCCAGCACCCAAAGCCCATCCTGCTGCTTGCCCAGGGAGAGAGAAACAGCAAGTTTAAGGGGGAAAGATTTAGATCTAGGATTCAGATCTTGGCTCTGAAACTTACTACTCATGTGATCTTGGACAGGTCCTTCCATCCGCTTCTCTGGGCCTCATTGAATGGTCTGAACGATCTCAAAAATTCCTTCTAGCTCTTCGTGTATGATGCTATGTCTTCCTAGAGATTACCAATTAGAGCAGGAGTTCTTAACCGTATTTTGTATCATGGACTCCTTTGGTGGTCCATTTTAAAATGTCTAAGATAGAATATATTAGAGCATAAAGGAAACTGGTGATAGCAAAATAAATGTGTTTTTTTTCCTACTGTAAGACTCTTGAAATCTATCCATAGACCCTACATGAATCTTAGGTTAAGAACAACTGAATTAGAGGTTCTTTTGAATAAACAAATAAGGTCTTTAAATGTATATATGTGTGTATATACATATATGTGTGTATGTGTGTGTATATATATATATATATATATATGTGCGTGTGTGTGTATATACATATATATAGTCCCTGAGAAGATTTTGTGACTTAAAAATTAATATGAATTACTTCAATCAAATCATGTTTCCCTAAAACCAAAATGACCTCAACAACTTAAATTAGAGTTTTAATGGAAGGAAAGGCAAAAGGGAGGAAGCATGAAGAACTGAAGGAAATGCCTGGCATACAGCAGGGTAATACCTGATTATTAAGGCACTGGAGATGATTGTGATTCCTTATGCATATTGCACGTCTACATGAAGCATTTTAATTTTTCTGTCAACCTGAGATTTAGTTGGCATTATGACTTCCCAACTGCTCTGCAGTTTGTAATCTCTGAGAAATTGAGAGATTCAATGAATTGCCCAAGGTGACATAACCAATACTGTCAGACGTGGGACTTGAACCCGTGACCTGGGTCTTCCCAGCTTCAGAAGCTGGTTCTTCAAGCACTGTTGAGTATCACTTAAACAGCAAATTTTCAATAATCGTCCTTCTCCTGTACACCCATACCCCTTGTTATAAAGAAATACAGCTAAAGAAAATAAATAGGGAAGGAAACAAGCTTTAATTAAGCACCTACTGTATACCAGGCAATGCACCTAGAACTTGGTCATCATTCTTATTTAGTCCTTGCAATGACTTTGGCAGGTGGGACCTTTTATTATCCCCATTTTACAGTTAATAAAACTGAGATAAGACATTGGATTGTGTGACTTGTTCAGGTTCACATAGCTAGTAAGTGTCAGAAGCTGGATTTGATTTCAAATTTTCCTGAATTCAAGACCAATTGCCTATAGACATTGGACTGGTGCAGTGGATAGAGTGCCAGGCCTGGAGTCAGGAAGACTCATCTTCCTGAGTTCAAATCTGGCCTCGTACACTTACTAGCTGTATGACTTTGGACAAGTCACTTAACCCTGTTTGCCTCAGTTTCCTCATCTGTAAAATGAACTGGAGAAGGAAATAGCAAACCTCTCTAGTATCTTTGCCAAGAAAACCCTAAATGGGGTCACAAGTGAGACAAGACTGACATGACTAAACAACAACAGACAACACTGGATGTGTCCGATAGTGATACGTACCCTTAGTCAGCTGCCTCTTTGTAGAAAGTGGGGAGACAAGCTTCTCTGTTAGTTCTCTGAAACGAACATTGGGTGCTGCGGTGACAGAGCCCATGTTTTCCCAGGTAGATTGCCTTCACCGTATTCTGGTTATTGAGTAAATTATTCTTCTGGTTCTACTTATTTTGTTCTGAGTTCATTTCTACAGATCTTCCCAGAGTTCTCTAGATTTTAAAAAGTATTCTTTGCTTAGAATAGTGTGATAATACTCTGTTACGTCACATACCACAGTTTGGTTTGGCTTCCTTCAAACAAAGGACATATATTTTGTTTTTAAGTTCTTTGCTGACACAAAAGGTGCATTTTGACATGTACATATATGTGTGCTTATATATTGCAAACCTTTCTTTCAGTCTTTGCCCTCACTGGGATATAGTGCTAGTTGTGGTACTAATGGGTCAAAGGGCATATGTAATTTAGTCACTTTTTTAGTATAATTCCAAAATACTTGAATAATTCATTGTTTTCCCTAACTTGTCTGTCTTTGTCTTCCTACCACCCTTCTAACATTTACCATTTTTATCCTGTCATCTTTGCTAATCCTATAGGTATGAGTGAAATATAACCTAATCTAACCCAACAATGGAGCTAGGGCTACAGCAACATCTTCCTATAGACACAGCATTCAAAATTCCCATATTAGGCAAGTTTTGACTGGGAAAGGAAAGGAGTCGTGAAAGCTAGATGAAATATAAGTGGCTTCCTACATGTGGGGCCGGCTCTGTTCCTATGCCTAAAACCCCAGGGTAGTGCCAGAGGTCTCTCCACACAACCATTCCTTCATCCTTCATCACCAGACCACTCCATGTTTCCATCTTGACTGATTTCTCCTAGTTAAGATTGGCCTTTGGAATTCAGCTACACAGCAGGACTCTGTATAAATCATGTTAGAGTGACTTTTGAGTCAGAGGACCCATCTTTACATTCCTTCCACCTCTCATCCTCACTACCAATGACCTTAGCCATCCTGGCCCTCAGTTTCCTCATCTGTCATATGAGGACGTTGGACTATCACACGGCCTTTGAGATCTCCAGCTTTGAATCTGTGATTCTCTGAAATCCCGAGTGTCGGGTCTCCTTGGTGGCTTACAATTTCATCTTGGCACCTAATATTTTCAGCAGTCTTTTGTGAAGCAACAAAAGCCCGTTTCATTCTTCCCACTCATGTTCAGTCTGACTTTAAAAGGACAATAAGTTGACAAGAAGCCAAAAGAGTGAAATAGGGCCTCTCAGTGAGGACAGCAGGCTCTGTGTGCACCTGGAAGCTCCTCCGGCTTGTCAGCCACCTCCCCCACATCTGAGCTAGGCATTTGTTCCCTGGTTGCTCCAGAAAAGGGGGCTGGGGGTGGTGGTGACCACTCCCTGCCCTGTTCCCTTGGGAGCCTTTCAGAAGATTTTTCTAGTTCTTTAGGAATTCCTAGTGGCTCTAATGTGCCAATACCCTAATGACAACATGTTGCCTTGATTTTTTTCTTCTTTTTATTTTTCTTTCCTTGAAAGTTCTTTGAAAAAATGTGTCTGGTTTCTATTTGTTGCTTAGTCTTTTTTCCATTGTGTCCAATTCTTTTGTGATGCCCCCCTTTGGGGTTTTCTTGGCAAAGATACTAAAAGAGTTTGTCATTTCTTTCTCTGGCTCATTTTACAGATGAGGAAACTGAGGCAAACAGGGCTAAGTGACTTGCCCAGGGTCACACAGCTAGTAAGTGTCTGAGCTCAAGAAGATGAGTCTGGCTTTCTCAACGAGCAGTGCTCCATCCACTGTAGCACTTAGCTCCCCTGTTCTGTTTCTAGGATGAAAGATAAAAACTCTGGGTCTGCCCTTGGGATAACAGTGTAGCTCTAAGATAGATTCAGGGCACCTAGCTTCTGGCTTCTACACCCAAAGCAAATTTGTTGCATTTTGTATAATGGAACCAAGCCAGGCCCAGAAGTCTGAGTAGTGCTGAGTCCCAAATCAGAGGGGAATATAGTGGGGAAAGCATTGGATTCTGGAAAACCAAATAAATGTAAAGCTCACGCAATGAACTTTACAAACACTAAAGCAGATGAAATACTGCTCTTATTTATTATTCATCATTGTCATCTGCAGCCAGAGGACCTAGCTTCTCCTTCCAGCTGTGACATAACTTCTCTGGCCCTCAGCTTCCTTATCAGTAAAATAAGGGATTTAGGTTCTTCCAACTTTAAATCTTCAAGATTATGTAATAATAATGTCAATTACTCTTATATTTATCTCTGTGACTAGAGTAGGCTCTAAGAATCTACAGAAAGTTACTTCAGTTATACAGAACCCATAACTGGGACCACGAGGGGATGCAGAGCATGGAGTCACTCTGGGACCCTGGGCAAACCGCCCCAGTATCTTTGCCAAGAAAACCCCAGATGGGGTCACAAAGAATCAGAAACCGCTGAAAATGACAGGACAACTGAACTACATAACTCCCTAATGTTGACCAGGGGAGATAATCGCTGCTTTTGTATAACAGGGTGAAAGGATGCTTCCCTCCTTTACCATTCCTTTATATATATGTATTCATTTATTCAATAAGTTTTTTAGACATATACATGTCTTATTGATTTTTAATGTTATTGAAACTTCCCAATACTCTAATAAAATGCTTGCTTATAGAGAAAAAAAAACAAGGATAGTTAATCAAAATAAATAAATAAATAAAAGAATGAATGAGTGAATGAATGAATGAATGAATGAGTGAATCCTAACACACTGATACTTCCGAACAGGACATATACCTCATTCCACATGTATAGTCCATGACCACCTGGCCTTAATTGGGAAGGTAGGTTCCACCAGTATTTCCTGACCAATCTTCTAGAGTCAAAATTGCTTATTATATTAATCATTGTTCTGATGTCTTTATTTATCATTTCCCTTTCTGTTATTGTGGCTTCATAGCACAGTGGATAGAGCACTTGACCTAGGCAATACAACCTCCAAAAAACACTAGACATGTGACCCTAGCAGATCATTCTACCTTCCTTAGACTCACTTTCCTCTTCTGGAAAATGGGAGTGATAATGGATAGCCTCAATCTCCCTGGGTTGTGAGAATCATATGCCATAATATCTGTAGAACACTTTGTAAGCCTTAAAGCATAGTAGGAATACCAGCTATTGCTGTTATTATTAATGCAAATTGGTTTCTTAATTTTGTTTACTTTGCTGCTGCTTCAGTTCGTGTGATTCTGCCCAAGGTTCCTGAAATTTCCATGTTTATCATTTTCAAAGTTATTTCCACTATCACGTTACATCCATCTACTACAATCTGTTCATCCTCTCCCCTACTAATGTGTTCCTACCATTTACTGTTTGGAAGAATTTACGGTCAAAGGGAAAATAGTTATTTTGAGGTTACATTAGAAACACTGCCTTGGAACATTTTCTGTTTCTTCAAAGGTCACTGAGAAAAGAGAGTTGGCAAAATACATACAGCACTGTGGCTTTATAAAACAGCAACAGGACAGCTCAGGGGCACAGTGGCTAGAGTGCCAGGTGTGGAATCAGGAAGATCTGAGTTCAAATCTGGCCTCAGACCAAGTGCACGTCACTTTACCCTGTTTGCCTCAGTTTCCTCGTCTGTAAAATGAGCTGGAGAAGGAAATGGCAAATCACTCCAGTTTCTTTGCCAAGAAAACCTCAAATGGGGTCATGAGGAGGTTACTCGGACATGACCGAGTAACAAGTCTTGTCCTATTAGTCACCTAACTTCTGTCTTGCCTCAATTTCCTCAACTGTGAAATAGGGTTAATAATAGTGCCTACCTGCCCCCATCAGAGTAATATTTGCAAAGCACTTAGCACAGTACCTGGTCCAAAGTAGTCACTTAAAAAAAAATTCTCCCTCCTATTCAGAATCTGCACATGGAAGAGAGAACACAGAAAAGCCTTTAATTTTTTTTAAATTTTTGTTTTGAGGGGGGGAAGGTGAGGCAATTGGGGCTAAGTGACTTGCCCAAGGTCACACGGCTAGTAAGTGTTAAGTATTTGAGGCCATATTTGAACTCAGGTCCTCCTGATTCCAGGACTGGTGTTCTATTCACTGTGCCACCTGGCCACCCCTGAAAAGCCTTTCAAAGAGAAATATGTTTCAAGAATTGGGTCTGCAGAAGTCGACCATCAAAAGCCTTCATCAGGAACACATGACAGGAAAACATCATTAGTTCTTTGAGGGGGGCACTAAGACATGGAAGTCCATATAGGTTTCCAGAGCGGAGTGAACAATGGAAGGAATGTTCTGGGATGATCACCAAGGAGGAAGCAAGAATAAAGTTTTTGGCATGGCTTTTGTGTGCAATAAAGCAGGCTAAGGATAGAAATGTTGTATATGTGTAAAATACCATTACTGGGGAGGGTTGTTTATTTCAAAGCAGAAAAGACATAACAGGGATATGGTAGTTGTCTTTAAATATTTGAAAGGTTGTCCTGTGGAAGAAGGATTAGCCTTGCTCTAACCAGACTGGAAGCCATGGGTACAAATAGTTGAAAGCCAGATTTAGGCTTAGCACAGGGAAAACAAACAAACAAACAGACTTTAATAACAATTAGTGCTGTCCAAAAGTTGAATGGATTAGGGAGGTAGCAGTGGGAGGTCTTCCAGTAGAGGATGTCTACTCATCACATAAATGTATCATTCCTCTGAGGCAAATTCTAGGTAACACAATTTCTTACAGCTGCTTCTTGGTTTTTTTTTTCCTTGTTTTTTGAAATGTTCCTACTTGTTAATGATTGTTAATTTCACAAAGAGTAATGGAAAGAAATTGAGGCATGTATAACAGAGTCGGCCAGGAGGGTGACAAGTCTATGGAGAATATTCTAAAAACGGATCTTCTTGGTAACTGAGTGACTGCTCCCATCAGGCTGAGCCTGGGCTCTCTTAAGTTCCTGCAAACTAACAGTAATTGTTTATATTTACAAAGTGTTCAAAACCCCTTCTTCACAACAGCCCAGGGAAGTAGCTTGTCAAAGTATTAGCACGTCCATTACAGAGATGAAGAAACTGGCCTCTGAGATACCATCCAACAAGTCACAAATCTGGGCAACCTGGGACTCAAATCCAAGAGTCCTTCCTCCATTTCCTAGACTTTTCTCAGGCAAATCTGATGATGATTATTATTATGATGGTGACAGTGTTTGTTGAACGCTGTTGAATCCTTTTAAAAAGTTCAATCAGAGACAGCTAGGTGGTGCAGTGAATAGAGCACCAGCCCTGGAATCAGGAGGACCTGAGTTCAAATCCAGCCTCAGACACTTGGTGAACTTACTAGCTGTGTGACCTTGGGCAAGTCACTTAACCCCAACTGCCTTGCCTTCCCCCCTCAAAAAAAATGCTAAATCAAAATTTTGTTGTCCCTTCCCAAAAGTTCTCCCCATCCTGAAAAACCACTTGGGGTTTTCTTGGCAAAATTACTGGAATGGTTTGCTATTAAGTAACTCTCCTGAGGCCATGCAGGCAATAAGCATCAGAGGCTTGATTTGAACTTGGGTCTTGCTGGTTCTAGGCCAGCAGTTCTCAACCTGTGGGTTATGTTCAATTTGTAACAATGAAAATACAACTTGCATTTCAAATAAATTCATAAATTACAGTTATGAAGTAGCAACTTGGTTGGGGGTCACCACAACATGAGGAATTGTATTAAAGGGTTGCAGCATTAGGAAGGTTGAGAACCCCTGCTCTAGAGCCTTGTGTTTTCTCCATTGCACCAACTAACTGCTTCACAAAACTTTGTTGGTGTTTAATTAACCACCTCTCATTTGCCACAGCCCTTCAGAAGGGAGAAGGAAGAGAGGAGGTCAAATGAGGCCTCGCTCAGATCAGGATCCAGTGGCTCATAAGGAGAGGAACATTGATGGCATGGGGAGCTTAAGTCTCTTTCATCAATAAGGGAGGGGGAGGACTTACTTTAAGGATAAGTAGCATCTCTAACTGATTTAAATATCCTTTTAATTTATTAATTAATTTATTAATAATAATTTGTATTATTGTATGTATATATACAATGTGTATGTATAATAAATTAATTTATTAATTTATTAATCATTTAAATATTAGGAGCAGCTGGTATATTTGTTATTCAGTTGCATCTGATCCCATTTGGGGTTTTCTTGGCAAAAAATCCTGCCGTGGTTCGCCATTTCCTTCTGCAGCTCATTTACAAATGAGGAAACTGGAGCAAACAGGGTTAAGTGACTTGTCCAGGGTCACACAGCTAGTAAGTATCTCACTCAGGTTTTCCTGACTCCAAAACTGGTGCTCTAGACACTGCCCGTGTGGCATAGCACTATGGAAAACGTTATATTTGGAGTCAAAAGACCTGGATTGGAGTCCTGACTCTGTCACTTAACAGATGTGTCCCCATGGGCAGGACCCTGAATCTCTTTGTGTCTGTGTGATCTTAGTAAACTGAGGGACAAGCATTTCCTTACCAACTCACCACTTATTTGCCACTGCAATCGCCACATTATTTTCTGTACATTTACGACTGTTTCCTCCTCTCCTGGAATTTCTAGAATCTGACACCAGCATTTTTTTCTGTCAGTTCTTATCGCCAGGCAATAATCTAAATACATTTGGAATGAATTACCAGTGTGGACGTTATTGAATGAGCAATTTAAAAACAGCCCAGGTAAGAAAGGGAGACAAGAAAGAAATGAGCTGGATTTAGTTACTGTGATTTTTTTTTTTTAACTTACAAAGTCAACAGCTGTTTTTGATGGGATGTGAGCCTGGTATGGAGCATACATTAACTAAATCCTTATGTTCATTAAATTGTAAAGGTAACATTGCTGAGACGAACAAAGGCCAATGATGCATAGGTAGCCAGGCTGCTCAATAGATAGAGCCCTAGGCCAGCAGTCAGGAAGGCCTGAATTCAAATCCTACACCAGACACTTGCTTAGTGATGTGATCTTGGGTAGGTTATTTAACCTCAGTTTGCTGAACTTTAAAATGGGGATAATCATAACATGATTGAGGTTCTTATGAGAATCAATGTGATAAAGTCCTTCCATGTAGTATTTTTGTTCATGATTTTAAAAAAACATTATGATGAGTACTTATTTTTCCTTATTTTAATATATAAAAGATGATAGATTGTCTAGAAAGGTAATAGTCAGTCTATTCTTCTGCAACCAAAAAAGGAATTTAAGAAAGTGGCTTTAGAACTCTGCCCATGCATCATTCCCTGCACCTGGGTTCAAATGTTAGCTTTGCTCCATCCTGCCTTTGGGATCTTGTACAAGTGATCTGACTTCTCTGAGTCCCAGCGTCTAAATCTGCAAAATAAGGAAATTAGACTCCATGGCCTTCAATGTCCTTTCCAGCTCTATGACCTTATTATATGGAGGGAATGTAAGATGAAAGACAGAGCAGATAAAGGTGGTAGACATTATATCAGTTGTTCGAATGGATTTTCATTATAGCGTGTAAATTGGCTTTTCTTTTATCATTGTCATTTCTTGATATACTGCTTCATTCCTTCCACACTCCTTTCTCCTCCCTTCTCCTCTCAATACCCCTTTTCTCCCACTGAAACCTCTTGGGTAACAAATAAAAAATATTAAGCAAAACCAATGAACAAAGTAACATTCTACCTCCATGGCCCTCCAGTTCTTAAAAGAGAAAAGCCTCTGTTCTTTGGGCCTTGTTGTTGCACTTAACCTGAATTTAGTGCCTTTTAGTGAGATCTGCATTTTCATTATCCTGAGCACTGTGTACATCGTTCTAAGAAGCCATCTGTTGTCCCTGTGTTGGTGGCTGGTAGTGATCTGGGTGGTGGTGGCCGTGAATATGGAAAGGAAGGGACGGATTTAATAGCACCCATTTCCTGGCTAAGAGGTGGTGGGTTAAAACTAAACACACAGAATGAGACACACATTTGGCCATGGCAAATATGGGAGTTTGTTTTTGCTTGACTAGGGACATTTGTTATAAGGGTTGCATCTTTTCTTTCTTTTCACGGGTGGAGGAGAGAGAGAAAAATGAACATTTGATAATTTAAATGAAAATGGTCACCAAAAAAAGATGTTATGAGAGAATAATAAAAAACAGAGGTTTAAATGGGTATTTCAAGGCCACTTACTTTGAGCTTTTCATTTAGTAGCAGCATTTTGAAACTATGAATGCAATACTTCTAGGCAGTCTTTATTTACTAAATCTCTTATAATATCCTCCAAGAAAAAAGAGATGGCCATTGACAGAGTCCGAGAGTATCCACCTAGTTCAATCAGTATGTGAAAGGAAATCTCTGATCCAGCATATTCAGCAAGTAGTCATCCACCCCTCGCTTGAAGATCTGTAAGGATGAGGACCTCTGTACCTCTCCAAGCCCATTCCACATTTGGACACTTTTCCTGACGTGCAGCACAAATTGGCTTCTTTGCGTTTTCCAGCCATGTACTTGCTGTTCTGTCTTCCGAGGTTAAACTCAACAAGCCTAATCTCTCTTCCAAACGCCAGTCCTTTAGCTGGGAAACCGTTATCATGTTCCTTTTGAAGTTTCTCTTACCCAGACTAAATATGCTCTGTTATTTCACCCGATCCTCAGCTGATAAGGACCATTCATTAATACTGGGTGTCCTGCTCTGGACTCTTTCCCATTTATTAATGTCCTTCTTAAACTGCGGCACCCAAGTTGAACACAGTCCTCCAGATATGGTCTCACTGGGGCAGAGTAGAAAGCTCTGCAGGGCTGTACCCATACAAGCTTGAAGCTTGAGCTGATTGTTAAATTTTCCACGTGAGCATTTAAACCTCGTATGCAATTGCTGCCTCTGGCTTGATTTATTGTTTTGTTGACTGTCCAAACTTAAGAAAGTAAAGGAGAAGCATGTTAATAATGCAGAATAAACTTTAAAGTGTGTCATGTACAAATTTTTTGAGAGTCCATTATTAAACATTTACCAGCACTCTCCTAAAGCTATGTCTCTTAACAGAGCTCAAAATTGCATTAGCATTTTTTATTTCTGGTTTACACTGATGACTCACATTGATCTTTTTTCAGAATAGGAACAAGGAGGTCTCAGGTGTAAAACTTTACATTTATCACTATTGAATTTCATCTTATTAGACTGACAGAATTCTAGATTAGATTATATTAGATTGACAGTATCTCTAGATGAGATACTTTGGGATCCACCCCGCTTGTGATCCGGTGTGTTAGCCATTCCTCCTAGCATTCTGTCATCCGAAAATTCAATGACTGTACCACCTATCCCTTTATCCCAGTAATTGATAATAATATCAAATAGCATAAGGGTAAGTATGGTATCCCTGGTGCACTCCTTTGGATGTTTCCTGCCAAGATGGCATTGGACCATTTACAATGACCATTAACCAATAACGATGAGTCCAGTTATCCAACCCGCTCAGAATCCTTCCAGTTGTACTATCATTGAACCCATCTTCTTCACAAAAATGGCCTGAGAGATATTTTCAAAAGCTTAACTAAGATCTGGCTAAACTGTATCTAAAGCAATCCCCTAATTTAATCCCTCTTATTTAGTAATTCATTCATTTTTTTTTAAAGTAAAGTGGATCTCCATTTCCTCCTCTTGACAAAGCCTTAATAATGCCTCTTAGTGATCATTTTCTTGTCTATCAAGTCACCTCCTGGATATATTCTCAGGAATCAAAATTGAGCTCATTGGCCTATAGTTTTAGATACGGTTTTCTTCCTTTTTCTGAAAAGGGAAATAACACTTCCCCCTTTCAAGCCAATGGATTCTTCCTGATATCCATTATCTTTCAAATATTGCTGTCAGTGCTCTAGCAGTCACATCTAGCATTTCTTGCTATGCCCAAGGATGTGATTCACCTGGGCCAGGTGACTTGAAATTCATCATAGGAAGCAAGGCATGTTCTTACTGTCTCCTTACAATGCTTGGTTATCAATTCAATATTAGTCTTCTGTAATTTCCAGTGAAAAGGTCATTCTTGGCACAGAAAATAGCAGCTCTATCATCTCAATTGCTGGTTATAACGTAACCCCTCTGTCCCAAGAAAAGTCCCTACCCCTTCTTTGCTTCGCTTCTGTTTCCCAGTAGAGCTCCATGGACACCCCCTTTTTGTTGTCCTAAGTTTCCCTCTCCAGCCTCAGTTCATTGTGAGCTTTAGCATTCCTGATAGTATTTTTAAAGTACCCTGTACATTCACTTTCATTCTCAGTTCCCTGATCTTGTTTCTATCTCCTGTATATTTCTTTTTGACATCTAAGTTGGTTGAGAATTCCTTATACATTCCCATAGATCTCCTCAGACAATTCCCATTTTCCCTCCTTACTGAAATTGTTTCTCTTCGGGTCTTCAGAATGTTATTCTTAAGTATCTCCTATCCTTCCTGGGCTAGCTCCCCTTTGATGTACCCACCTTTATGTCCTTGAAAGTAAGCATGATCAGGTAGGTTCACATCTCATCGCTTACTAGCTGTGTGGCCTTGGACAAGTCCCTTAAGCTCTCTGTGTTTGAATGTCCTCATCTGCAAAATAGGTATATATTATCTGTAGTAGCTACTTCATTAGGATTACTGTGAAGTTTAACTGACACAATTGAATTAAACTTGTTTTGTTTTTGCTTTTGCAAACTTGATGCTGTTACATGAATATTAGTTTAAAATGACATTTTCTTTAAAATTTCTACAACTTCTAACATTTTCAAGAGACCTCAGTTCCTAATTTAAGATTATGAATGATTAGAGACAAGATATCTAACTAAATGAAAATGAATGAGTATTTTGGGGCTATCATGTTATAGTTATGTAAGGCTATGACAAAAGACCAAAGCCTTGGCTTTGGGAGTATACATACATACATACATACATACATACATATATGTATATATATACTTAGGAGTATAGAGGAGGGAGAATGGGTTCTGTCACTGAGATGAAAAGGAGTCACATAGAAGTAATTCTATTTTGCTCACTTAATTTAAAATTAGATGAGTTGGGATGGCTAGGTGGCACAGTGAATTGAGCACCGGCCCTGGAGTCAGGAGGACCTGAGTTCAAATCTGACCTCAGATGCTTAACACACATGCACAAAAAAACTAGCCATGTGACCTTGGGCAAGTCACTTCACCCCAATTGCCCTCCAAAAAGCAAAAAACTAAAATAAAATAAAATTAGATGAGTTAAATTAATTAAAATTAGATTAAGTTTCTTAATTATATATGGAGTGGTCTATGATATTTCGATATGAAATGGTTTATGTTTGGAGTAGGAGTGGGTGACATGGACAGAGAATTATAGATTATGATCTGGAGAGGACCTATGGGATCATTTAATCTGACTGCCATTTTTTTGCATTTAATAGTATTTTTTTTCAATTACATGTAAAAATAGTTTTCAACATTCATTTTTGTAAGATTTTTGAATTCCAGATTTTTCTTTCTCCTCTTCCTTCTCCCCCTCCAAGATAGCAAGCAATCTGAAACAGGTTATACATGTACAATCAAACATGTTTCCACATTAGTCATATTGTACAAGAAGAATCAGTAAGGGAGAAACCATAAGAAAGAAAAAACAAAAACAAGTGGAAGTCATCTGCTCCACTCTGTATTCTGACCCCATAGTTCTTTCTCTGCATGTGGACAGAATTGTCTATCATAAATCTTTTGGAATTCTGACTGCCATTTTATAGACTAAGAAACTGAGACCTAGAGAATAATTTACTACCCAAGTCACTTATCCAAAGTCACACTGCTAGTAAGAGGCAGAAGCAGGAAGTGAACTCAGGTCCTTCGATTCCCACAGCAACACAGTTTCCATTACACCATGAAGGAGATTTGGAAAAAAGAAAGTAAAGAAACCTTTTCCCCACAGCATTATGAGGCATCCTTAGCTTCATTCTCAGAGGAATTCACCATCAGGAGGCCTAACTAGGCTTCGGCAGTGGTAGCATCCCGGGCAATTTCCCTGGCTGATAGCCACTGGGGAGAGGGAAGATCAAGAGCTGGACTGTTAATACAAATGTTAATGGGCAATTCTGTTACTGTCAGGGGATTTCTTGTTATGAGTGGAGGTAGGAATGTAGGTATTTAGTTATGGGGTCATTGATCTGGAGCTAGAAAGAAGCTTAGAATCTTTCTCATTCAACCCCCTCATTTGACAGATGGTGAGCTGATCTTAAATGATTTGCCCAAGTATCAGAGCCAGTAGAGGAACCCATTTTCTTTGCCTTCCTCTAGTCTCTCTATCTGTTCCTTTCCACTGACTATATGACTGAGATTATAATACTAGCTTCTTTGTAGAGGCAGCTTTAGGTGCCAAAAGGGCCTCCAGATCCCTACTCAATTCCCACCTATCAACTTTTCAAGAGGACCAAGAACAACCTATTTCTTCCCTTCTGTTCTACCCAGAACCCTTTTCACTCCCCCAGACAACCTAGCGGCCACCAATTTTGAGCAGACCCGCTGCCAACAAGCACTCCTCCTATTTCTGCTTTGGGGAGGACTCTATTCTTCAGTCTGCGTTTGAAAATCATTGCATACAGATCTTTTGAAAAAAAGGGTTACAGGCTGAAGGGAAGTCCTGTTGTTTTAAGCAGGAAAGAGAGGCCTTATCACAACAGGAAGTATTGTGAAGCAAAGTTACCGAGGCTTCCAAGTGAGAGAGACTTTGGAAACAATGTCAGCCTGTAGTTCAGGAATATCAGGCAGGAAATGAAAATATGCTGGTGTGCAAAGTAGAAAGGAACTGATAAGCACTACCTGGTTGGGCTTCATGCAGATAGAGCCCAGTAAAGATGAAGTTGTTTTTCTAAATGTTCCCGATCTTTCATCAGCAAAATTTATTTTAGAAAAACATAGGGACAAGAGGAACCAACAGTGTAATATGGCTGGAAGCCCTTAGGTAATGTTAAAAAAAATTAGGAAAAATAAATGGTATAATAAGCAAGGACTGATAGTCAGTGACCAACTTGGAGTGAAGCTGTACTGAGTGGGGCAAGAGCGCTGGTTTTGGAGGAGATGTGGGTTTGAGTTTCTTTACTCCCTAAATTAAAATTTATTAAGCACTTGCCATATGCCAAGCAGGGTTCTAAGTGCTGGGCCCACAGAGACAAAGACAAAAAGAAAAACAAGCCCTGAACCTGAGGAGATTACCTTCAGTTGGAGGGTGTTGCATTCTGCTGAATTTCCTTCTGGCCTTTATTAGCTGTGTGACCTTGGGAGAAGCTCTAGATAGGGAGATGTAGGTTCCGTGTAAGGAAAATGTCAGCTTGGATCCAAACCCAGGTCCTCTGATTCAGACTCAGCAGAAAAGAGAGCTTATGATTCATTTTCCACACCCCGCACCCCTCCCCCCCAATAGATAGGGTTCACCTCTGTAAGGGTACTACAGGCAGGGGTTATGCTTCTCTTCATTTGACACCGACTTCTTCCGTACTTAGAGTTCATCTTGCCCCAGTGCAATAAGCAGATACTCCTTTCTTTAGAATTCCCCAGCCCCTCCAACCTCAGCAAAAATTAGGTCCCTCCACTTCCCTGATCCCCCCAGGTAGTAGTACTTTCCCCCTCCTCAAACTATCTTTCTTTCATCTTTATTTGCCAACATAGATGCCCTATCAGCAAAAAATCAACTCATCCAAAGGAAGCCTTTAATAAATATTTATCCAGGGGTGGCTAGGTGGCACAGTGAATAGAGCACTGGCCCTGGAGTCAGGAGTCCCTGAGTTCAAATCTGGCCTCAGACACTTAACACAAAAAAACTAGCTGTGTGACCTTGAGCAAGTCACTTAACCCCAATTGCCCTGCAAAAATAAAAGGCTTCTGACATCCTGGTCAGTATCTTTATGTAATTCCCTATGTTCATGAAAAATTTAACAAAAAAATTAGTAGTGTCTAATCAATAACTTTTCAATAATAGAGGAATTACTCAAATCTGAATGAGAAATTCTAAATGTCTCTGGTTATTAAATGCCAACTTAGCTGAGAAACAGGACGGCATAGTGGAAAACACATTGGACTTGATGCCGGCAAAAACCCGAGTTCCTTCCTATCTCACCTTAGACGTATGCCAGCTGTGCGGCAATGGGTAAAGGGTCTTTGCCTCATATGGGAAAGGTAGGGTACGATGGAAAGAATATTGTGTTTCCTGCCTTTCCCAGCCCCTCATAATTAAAATCCCTTCCCTCCTTTAATTATTTTTTAAACTTTATTCTTTATATAGCTCGTTTATATGTAATTGTTTGCTTATTGTCTCCCTCACAGGACTGTGAGCTCCTTGACTGTGGCATTATGTTTTGCCTTTTTTTGTACCCATAGCACATAGCACAGTGCTTGATGCATGGTAGGGACATAATTTGTTTATTGATTGACTGACTGACTGACAGACATCCGGAGCCCAAGATTCAAAAACACCTCTGGTGCATATTACCTCTGTGACTCTGGGCAAGTCCTTCATTTCCCTGGACCTCGGTAAACTCCTCTGTAAAACAAAACAGGTTGGACCAGATGTTCTCTGATGTCTTTCTAGATGTTAGTCTGATGGTCCTGTGGTCTCATTTTCCTCACCTATTAAAATGACAGTAATGATACATAGAGTGGCTCCTTTAAAGGCCTATTGTGAGATACTGGGGAACAATGTATTTAGAAGCAGTTTGCAAACCTCACAACAAACAGCTATTTTTTATAAGGCAATATGAATATTTCTGTGAGGGGGCTGGGTGGTGTAGTGGATAGAGTACTGAACCTGGGATCAAGAAGAACTGGGTTCAGATCCAGCCTCAGATACTTATTGGCAGTGTGACCCTGGATAAGTCACTTAACTCTGTTTGGCTCATTTTCCTCATCTGTAAAACGAGCCAAAGAAGGAAATGGCAAAACACTCCAGTGTCTTTGCCAAGAAAGCCCTAAATGGGGTCACGAAGAGTCAGACCTGACTGAACACCAACAAATACTGTCAGGTCAGGAACTGTTTTGATTTTGTGTATCCCAAGCCCTTCGCACAGTGCCTGGCACATGTCATTGTTATTGACTCTGAGGCCAGATTTGAACTCACTCATTTTTTTTTTGTTTTGTTTTTAATTTTAATTTATTTTCTTGGTTACATCATTCACTTCCACAAGGTTTTGAGTTAAAAATTTTCTCCCCTTTTTGCCCCTACCCCCCAGCCCAGAACATTGATCCCACTGTAAGACCCCTCCCACAATCT
>CM053596.1:252745399-252779640 GCA_028646575.1 Pseudocheirus occidentalis
TGGCAGGTCTAGAGTTAGGAAGACTCATCTTCCTGAGCTCAGATTTGGCCTCAGATACTTAGTAGTTGTGTGACCCTGGGCAAGTCACTTAACTTTGTCTCAGTTCCTTGTCTGTAAAATGAGCTGAAGAAGGAAGTGGCAAACTACTCCAGAATTTTTGCCAAGAAAACCCTAGATGGGGTCATGAAGAGTCAGACAGAACTGAAACAACTGAACCAAGTTTTGTAGAATCTCTTCCCCTCTTTCCCTTCTCACTCCTATTTACTTATGCCATCACCTAACTCCATGGATCAAGATCAGCTTGGTCTCTAAAACTATTGGTTGGTAAATTGACCTTATTCATTCCACCAGATGTTCTGTGCATTAAAGTTGTTTTGTTTTTTTTAAGATTATACATAAGGGAATAATTTTAAATTGGAAATAATAAGTAACATCTATATCATGCCTTAAGGTTTTCAAGATTATTTTGTTTGATTTTCTCAACACCCTATGGCAACAGGTACTGTTACTAAAGTCATTTTGCCATTGGAGAAATGGAGACTCAGAGAGCATGAGCTATTCAGGGTCACACACTTAATGTGTGAAGCAGGATTTGAAGTTATACCTTCCTGACTCCCAGTCCAGAACTATACTAGCTAGCACATATTCACTGTTTCACATGTCCTATTTCATTTTGGGATGCCTGTTTGAAATAAAGTATCTTTTGTGATTGTTTTCCAGAAATTTCCAGAAATTACTGGAACAGAACCATGGAAAAAGAATTGCCATTGCTGCACCCATTGCTGTACAACTTGTAATCGGATTGTGAAGTTCCTTCTATCTAGATTAACCATTTTCCCCCTGCCTCATGAGAGGTGGTGAGGGACATCTTAGCAGTTTAATAATAAGACATGGGTATAAACTTAACTCTTCAGCTTTCCTATAAATTCAGACTGTTGCTGCTCTTTGCATTATGCATGATGGTGATTGGATGGACCACCTCAAGCTACCTGATTTCTGCCATCCATGAGATTCCTAAAGCAAAGATTTTCAACAGGACCATCATTTGGAGGAAGGAGTTAACTACACCTCATAAGGCTTCCATAACAGAATCAAAATTGAAAAACTGTCCTGTTTTGTCCCCATACCTAAGTAAGTATTTTGTGCTTGACTTTGTCTTTGGATATGCTTTCTTTAGAGTAGGAGACTGAGGAAATTTCCTCCACCAGACCACATTTGCATTTTTGAGTCTTAGTCTTAGAGGTTTTTCCTGGGAACACTGAGCATGGGATCTGTAGATTAAGAGCCAGATCTTAGGTTAACCATTTTCCCCCCTGCCTCATGAGAGGTGGCAAGGGACATCTTATCAGTCTAATAATGAGACATGGATATAAACTTGGCTCTTCAGCTTTCCTATAAATTCAGACTGTGGCTGCCACCTCAGGCTACCTGATTTCTGCCTTAGTAATGACCCAGTAGAAGTTAGATGGAATTGAACTGGCAGATCTCTTCCAGGGGTGGAGAACCTTTGGCCTTAAGGCCACATGTGGCCTTCTAGGTCCTTAAGTGTAGTCTTTTGACTAAATCCAAATTTTACAGAACAAATCCTAAGACCTTAAGATCCCTGGTTTATTCATCACCACTATTCATCATGATATTTCTTGGCATTGCTTGACACCTTGAGAAACTGGCAGAATTAATTAGAAGTACATTTCTTTCTTATTTGAATAGTAGTAATAATGTTTTCTCTACCTTACTTTTCAGGGTATTGAATTAAATGAGTTAGTGTATTTCAGAAGCTCTTTGACAAATCTAAATACTATACAATTTAAAGTAGCTTTTTGTTGGGGTTTTTTTTTCCTTTACTTTTTGTTTGGAGGGCAATTGGGGTTAAGTGACTTGCCCAAGGTCACACGGCTAGTTTTTGTGTTAAGTGTCTGAGACCAGATTTGAACTCAGGTCCTCCTGACTCCAGGGCGGGTGCTCTATTCGAGGCACCGCCTAACCACCCCTGAAGTAGCTTTTTGAAGAACATTGTATCATAATATGCCCAAAGTGGTGTACTGCACATAGGTAGAGTACTGGCCTTGGAGTCAGGAAGACCCAGCTCAAGTGCCTCACATACTTAATAGCCGTGATATAGGTACTGAGCAAGTCTATTAAATTCTCCCAGCCTCAATTTTCTTATCTGAAAAATGGGAATAATAATATCATCTGCCTCAGAATTAGGGTTGTTGTAAGGGTCAAATAAGAAAAGATAGGTAGGGGTGGCTCGGTGGTGCAGTGAATGGAGCACCAGCCCTGGAGTCAGGAGGACCTGAGTTCAAATCCGACCTCAGACACTTAACACAAAAACTAGCTGTGTGACCTTGGGCAAGTCACTTAACCCCATTTCCCTCCCAAAAAAAGGCAAAAAAAAAGAAAAGAAAACATAGGTAAAATGCTTTGAAATTTGCACTTAGAGCTGTCTGTAAATGCCAGCTATTATTATTTCAAAGACTGCTTAAAAACTGATTTGCTCTGGAGCAAATTGGATAGTGGGCTGGACTTCCCTTCCGACTCTAAATATATGCTTTGCTTCATGACTATATAAAATTGTACTCAGAAACCTCCCGATAAAAATATGATGTAAAATTATTTGCATTTTCTTTATGGTATCTTAAATTCTTATGAACACAGTCGAATGATAATACATTTTAGCAGGTTCTTATATTCCTGGGACCTAAAAAATTCAGTGATGTGCCAGGAAAAAAAACTGCTTTTTTTCCTTTTCCTTTTTGATTAATCATATTTAGAATTTAAGTCATTGGATCATGGATTTAGGTCTAGAATTAGCCTCGGAGATCATTCGATCCAAGTCTACTTTTGTGGATGAATGAATGTAAAAGCAGTGGCAGCTAGGTGGTGCAGTGGACCTAGGGCCAGGCATGAAGTTAAGAAGACTTCAGGCTTCAAATCTAGCCCCAGACACTTACTAGCAGTGTGACCCTGGGCAAGTCACTTAACCCTCTTTGCCTCAGTTTCCTCATCTGTAAAATGAGCTGGAGAAGGAAGTGGCAACCACTCTGGTATCTTTGCCACAAAAACCCCAAATGGGGTCCCAAAGAGTCAGACAATGCAAAAGAAGTCATTAAGTGCTTGCCACATGCCAAGAGATGTGTTAAGTACTCAGATATAAATGCAAGCATTTTTAAAATGCAGGTATTTTAAAGAAATTTATGTTTTGATAGAAAAAAACAATCCATATAGTATGGAAGTACTAGCCAGGGAAGAGTGATAATGGGGAATTAGTTAACTAATGATAGTGAATTTGATTGTCCTTTGAGTGACAGGGAGCATGCTCTTCTATGATTTACTTGGACTTGGGAGAAGAAAGAGACTCTTTATTTCATCCCAGATTCTCTTCCTGAGCCAATTATTTAGTCATGTCTGGTGAACCTCTAGCCACAACAAACCACCTTGGACATAGCAGGACAGAATGTTCTTCAATAATCTTACTGCTTTAAATTGTATGGTTTTGGACAAGGAAGTCAGGGAATGATGGTTGAAGTCATAAGGGTATAATCAGTATGTCCTTTCCAGGAATGGTAGCCTGACTTTGATTCCTCTTCTTGGAACTAGAGTTGGGGTGGAAGGTAATTTTGAAAGAGGAATGGGAGAAGGTAATGCAGTATAACTTGGCACAGAGATGGAGCAGTGTGGTTGTGGGGGCTCAGGATGTAAGACAAATGCTTACCAGTTGGAGGCTGGTGCCACAGGTCTGGCAGCCTCAGTTCTGGAGGAGGCTGGAGAATACGTAGTGTGGCAGAGCTGTGATCTGACACCAGATTCAGCCCTCCTTTTTCATGGGAATTTGTGTTTACAGGTAAGCCATTTGATTGTATTTGAGGCACATTAAAATAAGTATTAATTTTCAATACAGGACATATTTAATATATGCCTACTATGTGTAGGTCATTGTACATACAGAGACAAAAAAAGCTTCTTCCCACAAAGAGTTACCATTCTACTAGGTGAGGGAGGTGAATAACATAGATGAAATTAGTTAAGTGCAGAGTGTATATGAAGTACATGCAAGAGTAAGTTCTGATCGGGAAGTTGGGAGAAACCCCAGCAACTAGGGAAAATTAGTGATAGCTATGTCTTGTAGGAGCTGGCACTGGAGAAGACCTTTATGGGGAACAAAGGATTGCCAGGGGCAGAGAAGAGGAAGGAAAACATCACAGGCAGAGGAGATGGCTTAAGGAAAGGTATGGGGGTGGGGAGGAACTGTTTAGGGACAGCCAGTTGGCCAGTTTGGCTGAAACTTGAGGTGAGAGGAGGGCAGGGCAATATGAAATTAATCGTTTAGCTCTGGTCTTCTCAACAGAAATGTTTGAAAGCTCTGTATTTCATTGAGTGACCGTTTTTTCCCTTGAGGAATTTTGCTGTTTTGCTGGGTAAGTGATTTTTAGTTGTAATCCTAGCTCCTTTGTCCTTCAGAATCCCATATTCCAAGCCCTCCTATCTTTTAAGGTAGAAACTGCTAAATCCTATGTAATCCTGACTGTGGCTCCACATTATTTGAATTGTTTCTTTCTGACTGCTTGCAGTATTTTCTCCTTGACTTAAGTCACAGTGGTTCTCAACCTTCCTAATGCTGTGACCCTTTAATACAGTTCCTCATGTTGTAGTGACCCCCAGCCATAAAATTATTTTTGTTGCTACTTCATAACTGTAATTTTGCTGCTGTTATGAATGTATCTGATATGCAAGATGTTTTCATTGTTACAAATTGTTACAAACTGAACATAACCCACAAGTTGAGAACTGCTGGCCTAAGTGCTTCCATTGCACTAGGCACAATGCTAAGCTGTTTATAAATATTATCTCATTTGGGGTCCATGACGCAAAATGGGTTAAGAATCCCTCCTCTGTACCTGGCTGATTTCCCCCATAGTAGAATTACTGTTGTGTTCCCAGGTAGGTACAAATAAAAAGAGTTAAAGGGATCATTATTCCAAACCTCTTCCCCTGTCAGCCCATTTGCAGGACCCAACATTCCATCAGCTACTAATGAGGCTGTCCCGCTTCTGCCTGGCAGGTACACCTTCTTCACCTTTGCCTTAGAATCCCTCATTCCTTTTAAAGCTCAGCTCCTAAACCAGGTGAGGCCTCTCCTGACCAACCCCCAGCTATTGGTTCCCTTTGCCACCCAAATTAAGCTGGACTTGCTTTATATATTTTTGTACATAATCATCTCCCTGTCCAGAGTGTAGGCCTGAGGTCTTGTTCTTGCCTTTGTAACCCTAATTATGTCTAGCACAGGGAACTAGTAGGACTTCGAAGGCTCGGAATAATTCCCCTCTCATTTGTATCCCTGTTTCTGTACTTATACAGCCACCACCCTAGACTTCAGGCCCATAACACCCCCTTTGGAGGATTTCAGTTGCTTCCTCCTTGGGCTGCCTACTACAGTATGTCTTTTATCCAACTTTCAAAGTGATTTTTGTTGTTTTGTTCTTCCTTCTCAAAGGGGATCAATGGCATTAGGAAGGTGATGTCTTGACTTTAAAGTGAATTGGATTTAGGTGACAGAGGGCTGTGCAAAGTCACTAGCCTCCTGAGTCCAGTGACTGGATGAGACAGGACAATAGGAGCTGGCCCCAGATGCAGTGGGAGACCTTGGCCTTTTTAAGCTAAGGTCTTTCCCAGGTCTCAGTTTGTCTGAGCTAACACCCATTCACTGATTAAATGGTTTCTTTTACCTTTTTTTTTTTTGAAGCAATCTGAGAGGGGAGGACCCTCAAACTGAAATTGCTGTTTATTCTCTTTCTGAGCCATTACAACCAAGTGAGACTTGGGTTGGGGCCTACTGTTGGCTAATCAGTGAGAACCAGAGTGATTTGGGTTTGAGTCATGGTCTAGTACCTCCATTTGAGCCCCAGTGGGCTTTATCAAAGTCTGGGTTTCCAATGCTGTATTTTAAGATTTTTCTATTGCATGTCACCATACCACACATAATAAACTCGAGTATCTTCCCCTATCACTTTAGAATCAAATATGAATTCTTCTGTTTGTCAATTAACACCTTTCACAATCTGATTCAAGACTACCTTTCTGTTCTTATCACCTATTACTCCCACAAACTCACTGGATTTCCTGGCTTCGATACTCATCCGTACATTATTCATGACATTCAATGTACATGGCATTCTATTTCTGCCTCCGTGTCTTTATGGTTTCCTATGTCTGGAATATGCTCTTTTCTCTTAGAGAACCTAGTTTCCTTTAAGGCTCAGTTGAAATGTTACCTTCACCATGAAGTATTAAGAAAAGTGGGTAATTTCATTGAGGAGAAAGTCAGCAAATAGCAATCTCTAATAGCTATTGAGGAGAAACTTTTCTTCTAGTACTATAATGTATTGTAATAGAATTGGTTTCCCTTGTAATCCGATGTATTTGCTTTGAAAAACATAATTCTGAAAAGGGGTCTGTAGGCTTCTGGAAAAAAAGGAGGGAGGATTAAGTCTTCATCAGGCTCTTTATAAATATTATATCTCACCTTCAGTATGAAGCCTTTGCCAGTCCTCCCAGGTGTTAGTACTTCTAACTTAATTAACTTACTAACTAACTACAGTGGTACCTTGACATACGAGTGCACCAACTTACAAGATTTCCTAGATACAAATTGTCACTCGTTCGATTTTTTTGCTTTGAATTGCGAGCCAAAATTTGAGGTGCGAGCTGCCGCTAGTTGGCTCAGTGAACACGACAACCCAAAGCCCACCCAGCACCCCGCGCCTCACTTGTTCAGTGCACGTGTTTATATCACGAGTGAAGAAAATTAAGTTAAGTGAAAGTAAAAAAGATATTGTAGCAATTAAGTTCACGGATAAAGTGTAGCATTAAGGGTGTAGCAAATAAGTGAACAAAAGAGCAGGAAACAAAATTCCTAACTTCCTACCATCTGTCTCCCCCACCCTCCATTTCCTCCAGTATCTTCTGTTAGCTCAAGTTGTCTGATATCCAAGGTAATATACACTTTATACAACCAGTTTATTTCTTTACATTCTCTTTTATTATGTTTTTATACAGTATTTGTTATTTATAAATACTTTTTAAAATACACACTTTATAAAACTGGTTTATTTCTTTACATTCTCTTTTATTATGTTTTCATATAGTATTTGTTATTTATAAATACTTTTACTTATTTAAAAACACATAAAAAATACTGGGGTGGCATTTTGGGGGCTGGAACTGATTAATGGCATTTCAGTTAATTTCAGTGGGGGAAATTGATTCAATATACAAGCAAATTGAGTTACAAGCTCAGTAATGGAATGATTTAACTCATAAAGTCAAGGTACCACTGTACTAAGTACTTAACTAATCTCCCTCCTTCCCTTCATTGTTATTCAGTCTTTCGATCTTTTTCAGAGCCCATTTGGGATTTTCTTGGCACAGATACTAGTGGGGTTTGCCATTTCTTTCTGCACCTCATTTTACAGATGAGGAAATAGAGGCAAATAGAATTAAGTGACTTGCCCAGAATCCTACAACTAGTAAGTATCTGAGGCCAGATTTGACCTCAAGAAGAAGAGTCTTCCTGACTCTAGGTCTCTATCCAGATTCTGTCCACTTCACCACCTAACTACCTACCCTCTCACTCCCATCTATCTATGTATATGCTGTCTCTTCTGGCTAGACTAGAAACTTTTTGAAGGCCGGGGCTGCTTCCCTTCTGCCTCTGTAGCCTCAGTGCTTAGTAGTGAGGAAACATAACATAAGAGGGAAATGGTGGCTAGGACAGGGAGTTCTGGTCTGGGGAAGCCACAGAGATGTGGCTGTGAGTCACTGGGATTGTAAATGAAGCTATAGGGCAGGTGATTGTCACAGCCTTTCCAGTAGCAATGGTAATATCAGTTTGATTACTGTCTGAAGAGTTAATGATTTACCTGGGGGGTTGGAGGTAGTGCCAAGGGGCATAACAAGGTCCCCTGGTAAGTACTGTTTTCCTGATGGTGGGCAAATGGAATGGCAAGCATTGCCTAACGTGAGATACAATATGATGAGTTTGTCCCATCACCTGCCAGATGGGACAGCTTAGCTGTGGGATGAACTTCCATTGGAGCTGGGGGGGTAGGTGGCTGAGCAGTATGAACCTGGAGGTTTCTTTTGGGGGCTTCCCTGCCCCAGGCAGGGAGAAAGAGGGTCAGTGGGAGGGCAGATGAAGAGATGCTTTATTTCCTGAAATCAGCATATAAGCTTTAGCATTATTTCTTCTTCTTTCTCTTCTTCTTCCTCTCCTTCCTCCTCCTCCTCTTCTCTCCTCTTACTAATGAGTACAGAGTAACAAAAAGTGGTTGAAAGGGAAATTGCAGAATTATAGAGATCTTAACACTTTGTTCTTTCATAAAAATGTATAGATTAAGGCCTTAATCTTCTTTAGTCAGGAGGCTGTCAACAGTGGAAAGAGTGTCAGAATTGGAGACAGGAAGACCAGAATTCAAATTCTGCATCAGACTGTTATTAGCTGTGTGACCCTGGGCAAGTGACGTAACCTTTCTCTGCTTCAGTTTAAGCTTTATATCTTAAAACTACACTTAAGACTTTATAAAACACTTTCTAAATCTTTAAAGAACTATGATTGCTAACTATTATTATTAGTGATAGTAATCACTGTCTTGTTTGAAACTCAGATTTTAGCTTTTATCCTTTGACGTGGCCTGTTCATTCCTGTTTGGCCTGGAATTTGGGAGACTTCTAGGATTGACATAGCTTAAATTCAGTATTTAGTTCATTTAAAAACATGTATTAAGTTCCTCCCTGCAGAGTACTATTAGCCCAAGAGCCCATGTCCTCATGGAACATATACCCTAGTGGAAAGAAAAGACAAAAATACATAATAATTGCATTAGGTATATAATAGAATGTTATAACAGCTATAAATGGGAAGGTCTGTGGACTTTTTAAAAAATTTTATGGAGGAGGTGACATTTGAATTACACTTCAAAGGGTGGGCCAAGACTGACATCTCACATTATGTAACAAGAAAAGCTCAAAATAGGTATATAATTTAGACGCAATGGGTGATATCATAAGTAAATTAGGAGAAATTACCTTTCAGATCTATGGGTAAGGGAAGAATTCATCAAATAAGAGAGAGGATTGTAGAAGATAAAATGGTTAATTTCTATTACATTAAACTAAAAGGTTTTTGCACAAACAAACCAATGCAGTAAAAAATCAAAAGAAAATGGGAAATGGACACAATATGTATTTATCATACAGGCTTTCTTGAAATGAAAATTCATTGTTACATATTTTGAATCTGCTCTGATGTTCTGCTATACAAATGACATGCTTTTCCCCCCTTTGTATTTAAGTTCCAGTATTTAAGTTTGTGATACATTTTTGTTTCTTATAAAAAATAAAATGGGAAACTGGGGGGAAAAATTTTCTATCAAGCTTCTCAGATAAAGGTCTCATTTCTCCAACATAGGGAAGTACTCAAATTTATAAAAATAAGGGCCATTCTCCAGTTGATAAATGGTCAAAGGATATGAACAGGTACTTTTCAGAAGAAATCAAAGCTCCCAATAATCATATTTTAAAATGTTCTAAATTATTAATCATTAGAGAAATGCAAATTAAAACAACTCCAATGTATCGTATCACCTTATGCCCATCAGATTAGCTAAAATGACATAAAATTAAAATTACAAATTCTAGAAAGGATTTGGAAAAATAGGAACCCTGTAATGTACTGTTGGTGGAGTTGTGAGCTGGTCTAACCATTCTGGAGAACAAATTGGAACTATGCATAAAAGGCTGTAAATCTATGCACACCCTTGGCCCAGCAATACTACTACCAGGTCTGTTATCCAAAAAGATTAAAAAAAAAAAAAAAGAGGAAAAGGACCCATATGGGCAAAAATATTCATAGCAGCTCATTTTGTGATGGCAAAGAATTGGAAACTGAGGGGATGCCAATCAATTGAGGAATGATGATATATGACTGTGATGGAATACTATTGTGCCATAAAATGACAAAGGGAATGATTTCAAAAAAACCTAGGGATACTTTTATAAGCCATTGCAAAGTGCAGTGAGCAGAACTAGGCGTGTGCTGTACACAGTAACGGCAGTACTGTAATAATGATCAGCTATGAAAGACTTAGCCACTCTGATCAACGCATTGATGTATGATAATTCCAGTCTGGGGAGCCAAGTTCAGGGGACTCTGCCATGCCATGGCAGAGCTGCTGGGATAGTGTTAGAGGAGCTCTGCCGACCCACAGCAGGACTGAGAAGGAAATGTTAGGTGAAACATAGACACTTGAAAGAGTTACTTACTCAGAGGTTATGACGATCATGAATGAGACAGAACTTAGAATGGTAAGCAGAGCCAATTTTATTCAGCTAAGAGCCCAGTATATATAGTGAAAAACTGTATAGTCATCATAAGCCACTATCTTTGGGATTACACCATTGTCCTAGTTCTCATTCACCTCATACATGACTGCCATGTACTCTATCCTGGTTATCAGGGTGTGAGTACCAGGCAGGATGTTCCAAACCTCCCTAACCTGCCTAGAAAAGGATGGCGTGAGCCCAAGGCCTCTGGTTATCTAGTCAGTGCTACGTTGCAACAGTATGGTATTTTCTCCTGAGAACACTGCAAATGTCCTTGTTCCCAGGCCGGGAGTGCATACCACGCTTCTCAAGATGCTTATTCCTTTCTGGGGTGGAGAACCAATCTGGGCCTGGTAGCACGGTCTTTAGGTAGAGGGCTTATTCAGCCATCAGGGTCAGCGCCCCACTGGCCTGTGATCCTTAACACAAAGGAACCAAGATGAAATGTTCTACCTCCAGAGAGAATTGATGGACCAAATGAAATTTGAAGCACATCGTTTTAAACTTTAAAAATTTTTCTTGCTTCCCCCTCTCCTCCCATGTGGCTAATGTGGCACTCTTATTTTGCATGACTTCATTTGTATAATGGGCATCCTATTTCTTGCTTTCTCCCTGGGTGGGGGAACAGTATAGAAAGATGGAAGTAAAAATAAAAATTAAAAAATTAATTAAAAAAACCCAAGATGAGTAGGAAATCTATTGGTACAGAAGGGAAAGGGGAACATTCCAGTCGTCTGTTAGATATGAGACAGAAGAATGAGACATAACACTAAGGTTTTCCCATTTGGGAGACTGAGTAAATGGTGAACAAAAACAGTGAAGTCTGCAGGAGAAGTAGATTTAGGGGGAAGATATGTTTTACAGTGTTGTGTCTGAGGTGATGAAAGGATGTCAAGATATAGACTGCCCATAGATTAGGTTTGGCAGGTCTTTTCTAGAATCTGCTTCCTGCCCTTCCTTCTGAGGGTAGAGATCCCTTCTTCCCCTAGCCTTCATTTCATGGTGGTCTTGTAATGGATTTGTAAGACATTGGACATTCTCTTTCACCTCTCATCCTTTCTCCCTTATTGCCTTTTCTTGAAGCAAATTCACTACTTGGGTATAAATAGTTCTCCTTTAACTGGTGTTGGACTTTTGTTTTTATCCTGCCTTAGAATTTGGGCCTCCTGGGGAGCTATGTAGTTGGGGGACTACAAGGCCTAGGCTGTGTAACCCCTTTCTAAGCCTAGCCTTTCCTTGTTAATTCCATCAGGATCCCACTGGCCTTAATTCCTTTTCCTTTTTGAAATGCATCAAACTTACAACTTACCAGCGGAGTTGGAATAACAGATATATTCTTGGACCAGTAAACATTTTGTACCTTACTCTGGCCCAGTTGCTTGCTCTCTGCCTTTTTACTGTGTTTCTAACTGCATGATTCCTTGTTCAAGTCCCTTCCCCAAGGAGGTTTTAGTTAATGAGTCATTCTTTATTTTGATGTTTTCACTGCTCCCCGGATCAGAAGGTGATTATCATGCTTCGTGATAGGTCCTCTAGAATTGTGGCTGGTTCTTATCTTGATCAGAGTTCATAAGACCTTCAGAGCTTACTATATAAATTATTCTTCTGGTTCAAATACTTTGCAAATTATAAAAGTGCTAATAAATGTTAACCATATGCTCTTATTATGTCATGCGGATAGCCAGTTGGGGTTCAGGGATGGAAGAACTAGAATAATGCAATGTTAGTAATGGGAAGAATTTTGCAGTTCATCCAGTTCAACCCCTCTCATTTTATGGATATGTCGATGTGTAGAGTGGTCTGACCTAGATTTCATTCTCAGAGATGGTGACAGAGCTAAGACTCAGACCTGGGCCTTCTGATTCCCAAGCTCAATGGTCTTTCTACTACCTCCCCACAAACCCGATGCTCTTCTCATTATACTATACTGAGTATATTGTCTCAAATATTATGTAATTGCAATTTTAAAATTTTAATGATTTTTTTCGATTAACCACTTATTTTCTCCCCCACTGGCCCCCCAGTAGGATGAAAATGCATAGTCAAGCAGTCCCATATTGGACATACTTAAAACATATATCCTTTTTCTGTATTTAAGTCCATCATCTGTCATGAGATGAGTAGCATGCTCCATTTTCAGTCTTCTGGAATCAATAGTTTGTCATGGCATTGATCAGCTTCTCAAGACTTTCAAGTTATTTTTCCTCATAATGTTATTGTCTAAATTGTTCTGGTTCACTGCGTTGGTTCATGTTGGTCTTCCTACTTCTCTCTGGAACTGTCCATTTCATCATTTCTTATGGCACAATAATATGCATTACATTTGTATACCATAATTTGTTTAACTGTTTCCCAATAGAGGAATCCATTTCTTCTTTGTTAGATCTCTTTGAGATATAGACTTGGAGGTAGTATTTCTGGGTCTAATTAGAATTTTAAAATCCTATTCCATAATAATATCATCATGTTTTAATAGAGCTTAAATTAAAACTATTAGAGGATCATAGAGTTTTAGAATGGAAAGGAGGCTTATTCTCCTTTTCCCAATAAGAGAAGCAAAAATTGTTTTTTTTCCCTAGTGTTCCCATTTTTGGATATGAGAATTTCATCTCTAGGGCACATTGGTAGGTTGGAAACTAGACTTGATACCTGTGTATGTTATTTAGGAGGAACCAGCAAACTTATTTTCAAGTCAGATCTTACATGGGGAGAAGTACAGACAGAAAATCCTAAAGTTCAGAAAGGCCTTTACCACCCAGAAGACTGTAAGGCTTTACAACGGGTTGCCATCCTAATTCCACACCGGAATAGAGAGAAGCACTTATTGTACCTGCTGAAACATCTCCATCCATTCTTGCAGAGGCAGCAGTTGGAATATGGCATCTATGTCATTCATCAGGTAAGCAGTTACTGGAATTGGTCCCTTTGATCCTACAAATCAAATCTGCTTCGTAAGTTTCTACATAGCTATATGGTCAGCTCTCTTAATTTTTCTTGGGCAAAATTGCTATCATTTGACCTTTCTTGGTAAAATTGCTATTTTTTTAATCCCTGAAAGAGGGAAAAGAAAATTTTTGTCCCATGGTATGTGGCTTCCATTTAACCAAATTCAGGTAAATTTTATTGCCTCTTAAATGAGCTTGCTGAGGAAAGCTAAATTTTTGCTTTTTTTCAGTTTCTTTTTTTTTTTTTGACATTATAAATATAATCCCAACAAACACAAATAAAATAAGGAGCAACCTCTCAGATAAACAGCTTTAGCAAAATAATAGCAATAACTCATATCCTCTTGTCTCCTTTTGATCCTTTTTTGCTTGGGCATATTTGTACACATTTCTAATGCTGCTTTCTTTATTTTGCAATGCTTTGTATACATTTTCCCCTCATTTCTTCCTTCCTTCCTTTCCTTCTTTTCCTTCCTTCCTTCCTTTCCTTCCTTCCTTCCTTCCTTCCTTCCTTCCTTCCTTCCTTCCTTCCTTTCAGAGGGGGAAGGCAGGGCAGTTGGGGTTAAGTGACTTGCCCAAGGTCACATAGCTAATGTATTATGTTAACTGTCTGAGGCCAGATCTGAACTCAGGTCCTTTTGACTCCAGGGCCAGTGCTCTATTCACTGTGCCACTTAGCCACCCCCTCCCTCATTTCTTTGTATTCTTATTTGCTATTTGTGTAATAATAGTCTACTATGTTGCTATATCACAATTTATATGGCTATTCACAAACATAGAGGATGCTTCCAGTTTTTTTTCTTAATTACAAGTGAAATGTCTAGGAATATTTTTCCGCAAAGATCTTTTTTTCCATTGAATAATGTCTTGAGGATAGAGTCCTGGAATCACAATGATACGACTAACTTTCTCTTTTTATCGCCTCTTATTAGATTGTTCTACAAAAAGATTGCTCCAATTTACAATTGCACTGCTATGTAAGAAATGCCTGTTGCCTAAAAGTCTCTGCAATATTCAATAACAAAGTTTCAAATTATTTTCGATGATTTGATAGGTGTAGGATGGTATCCCAAAGTTCTTTTAATGTGTATTTTTATGATTTACTTAAAATGCTTGAATGAGTTTCAGGGAATTATTAGCAGTTTATATATCCTTCAAAAATTGCCTATTAATATTTTTCAGTCATTACATTTGGAGAGCAGCTATTACTCATAAATATATATTAGGTTCATCACAGTTGCCAGAAGATTTCTTCCCTCTCTTTCACACCCCTTTCGCTTCTTTTTTTTTTTTTTTTGGAGGGCAATTAGGGTTAAGTGATTTGCCCAAGGTCACACGGCTAGTTTTTGTGTTAAGTGTCTGAAGCCAGATTTGAACTCAGGTCCTCCTGACTCCAGGGCCGGTGCTCTATTCACTGTACCACCTAGCCACCCTTTCTACAAAATATTTTTATATTTACATAATCAAGCCCATCTATTTTATCTTCAGTAATACTTTCCATTTTTTTTCAATAGGGTCACACTTTTTCTAGCTTCCAATTAAATCTGTGGAATGGTTGGATCTTTGTTCTGGTTGAAATTGATTGTTACATATGTTGTAAGGAATGTATCTAAAATCGATTTTTCCATGACACTCATATCCATTTTCCCAACAATTTGTAATTATTCGTTTCTCCAGCATTTTGTAATCTTGAGTTTATCAAACACTGGCTTATAAATGTTTGGTTCTGTTTCTGTATTCTCTCATTTTGTCCTTTGAGCTTTTTTTCTTTTTTTATCAAAACCATCTGCTACTGGATGAGGGCTCCTTTCAAGCACACTTGAAATCTGGAGTTCTTCTTCATCAATTTTATTCATATTTTATTTTAATTTTATTCCCCTTTTTATTTTTATCCATTTTATTCATAATTTTATTCCATCAGTTATTTTTTCAATTTTATAATTCATATTTCATAAATTCATAATTCCCCTTTATTTTTGGATCTGCATTGCTAGAGGGAGTTTTCCCTGGGAAGGAAAGGAGGGAGACAGCAAGGGAGTGAAGAAGGAAGGAAGGAAGGAAGCAAGCAAGCAAGCAAGCATTTACTAAGAACCAGTTACAGTGCTGGTTGTTTGTCCTTCATTTTTTTTTCCAAAAGAGGACCCTGGCGTCAGGGGGATGATGACATGACTTGCAGTTGACTTTGATTTGAGGGAGGGAGGGCTGTGCAAGGTCATCAACCTCACTTTCTCTTCCATAGCCATCTGGGTCCAGTGATAAGATATGGATCAGGACAACTGGGGATGGCCCAGGATGCAGTGGGAGACCCTACCTTTTTAGACTAAGGCCCAAGTGCTATACAAACCTCACAAATCTCAGAAGTAGGTATGATTATTATCATCACTTTACATAAGAGAAAACAGGCAGACAGAGGTCAAATGACTTGCCCAGGGTCACACAGCCACAAAGTGTTTAAGGCCGGATGTAATCCAATTTCTTTTTGATTCCAGGCCCGGCACTCTGTATACCACACCACCTATTTCCCTGTATCACTGAAATCAGTGGGGACACCATAGGACAGCTCCTCACTTGCACCTGCATTACTTCCAGATATTTTTTAGATTGAGTTCTTTTCTGAGCTTGTTTTTCTGTGTTTGCACTACCCCTTTATTGATCCACCTTTCAGCTATGTCTTTCTATATTTACTAATTACTCTGTACTGTTACCTGTTTTAATGAGCTTTGCCATCATCTCCTTCCAAGACCTCCTTAGCTAAATTCTTTTCTTTTGTTTTCTCCTGGGATTTCATAGTTACTTTCATTCATTTCTTTTTTTTTTAAACTTGTTCTCTTATCTCAACCCCCATTTTAATTTTTCCTCAGATTCCTTGAGTGTTTTTTCTAATATTTCTTGTATCACTTATTTTGCTTCTCTGTTTTGATATACATTATTCTGATGCTTTTCCCTCTATTTTCTCTTAAACTATAACAAAGATTGTTAAAATTAGATTTAATTTTTTTCAATTAACAATCATTTATTTTCTCTTCTTCCTACCTCTCTTCTTCCCACAATTCTTATAACAAATATGCCTAGATAAGCAAAACAGATTCCCATATTGGCAACGTGAGTAATGGGTGCTTCATTCAGCCTGTTTATTTCATTCCCCTCTTGGTTAGGAGGTGGGCAGCATTCTTCAGCACTAGTTCTCTGGAATCATGACCGGTCATCAAGATGATCTGTTTTCTGTCCTTTTGGGAAGGTATTATGAGACATATGACTTGCTCGTGATTTCTCATTCTTCTTTCTTGCTGGAAGCCCCAAAGTTGTACTTTGTGTGTTATGTGTTTTCTTCATTGTCCGCTGATGCCCTTTGTTTAAATTAATTGTGACGTGTGTTTATGCCCATTTTATAGATCTTGGGACATACCTTTTCTTTTCTGACTATGGCAAGTTTGTTATTGTTGTAACTTAGATTTTTAGACGTTGTTGCTCGCAATTAGGCTAACTTTAGAATTAAAGATGCAGAGCTAGAAGAACCCTTAGTGGTCATCGAGTTCTTTGATTCTGATTTCTTGATAAGGTCTATAACCCCTAAATCTCACCTTGATGCTGTAAAAAATACCATCTACTTTATAATCCTCAGCTTTGCTGTTAGGCACACCAAGTGGCTTAAGGTAGGTACTGCCCAGATTTTTGTTATAATCAGCTATTTAGTGAATATTTAGATCTAAAATGAAATACAAAGTACAGCTGTCATGTAATGGTGTTTGTATTTGTCATGTTCAAGATGAATAATTTTTTTAATCTTCCTTTTTTTCTCCCATTTTAGTTAGTATTTCACTTTTCCCCAATTACATGTAAATGTACTTCAACATTCATTTTAAAAATTGAGTTCCAAATTCTTTCCCTCCCTCCCCACCACCCTGATTGAGAAGGCAAACAATTTTTTATGGGTTATGCCAGTGTAGTCATGCAAAACATTATTCCATATTAGTCATGTTGTTAAAAAAAAAAAAGAGACCAAAATAAAAACCCAAGAAAAAGAAAGTTTAAAAAGCATACTTTGATCTGTATTCAGACTCCATCAGTTCTTTCTCTGGGGATGAATAGCATTTTTCACCTTAAGCCCTTCAGAGTTGTTTTAGATCATTGTATTGCTGAGAAAAGCCAAGTCATTCACAGTTGATCACCTTACAATATTGGTGTTACATTTCATTTTGCATCAGTTCATGTAAATCTTTCCAGGTGTTTCTCTGAGAATCTAGCTCATTGTTGCTTACAGCATAATAGCATTCCATCATAATCATATATCATAAATTATTCAACCATTCCCCAATTGATGGATATCCCCTCAATTTCCACTTCTTTGCCCCTACTATTGATATTTCAGCATAGTTCAAAATTGCTCTACATAATGGTTGAATTAGTTTACGACTCCACCAAGTGCTTTAGTGTCTCAATTTTCCCACATTCCTCCACCATTTCTTATTTTCCTTTTCTGTTCTATTAGCCAATCTAATAGGTGTGAGGTACTATATCAGAATTGTTTTAATTTGCATTTCTCCAATCAATAGTGATTTAATTTTTTTTCCCTGTGGCTATATTCGTATTTTTTGGTCATTTGTCAATTGGGGAACGACCTTTATTTTTAGAAAACTGACACATTTCTCTCTATATTTGAGAGATGAGGTCTTTATCAGAGAAACTTGCTTCAAAATTTTTTTCAGTTGTGATTGCTTATTTCCCTCCATCCTATTTCCTGCCCCCCCATTTATTCTGTTTTCTCTCCTTTCACTCTGTTCTTCCACAGAAGTGTTTTGCTTCTGACTACCCTCTCTCCCTTTTATGAGGACCCCCACCTTCTTATCCCCTTCCCCTCCTACTTTCCTCAACCTCAATTTTTTTAAATTTCACTGAACATTATTGCTATTAAGTCAATGTTATGATTTAGGAAGAATGGTACAAAATAGTAACTCACTTGTAAATCTGGTAATTACCACCCCATTCCTTTTATTACCTCTAGGCTGGAAATGACAAATTTAACAGAGCCAGGCTCCTGAATGTCGGCTACCTCGAATCTCTTAAGGAAGAAAATTGGGATTGTTTCATATTCCATGATGTGGATCTGGTACCAGAGAATGACCGTAACCTCTACATGTGTGATGTTCATCCAAAACACCTGGTGGTCGGCAGAAACAACACTGGCTACAAGTAGGAGGAGTGGGGTTGTCAACGATTCATTTCATTACCTTATTATCACCCTTTTTCCTGATGTCCTTTAGTGCTAACGTCTTCCCTCTGGATTATCACTAATTTGTCCTGTTTGTGTCTTGTGTGAACATAGCTGTTTTCATGTGGTCTCTCCCTTTAGACCAGCGGTTCTCAACCTGTGGGTCGCGACCCCTTTGGGGCTCAAATGACCCTTTCAAAGGGGTCACCTAAGACCATCAGAAAATACATATTTCCAATGGTCTCAGGAACCAAGACACAGCTCCTCTATCTGCCTGTCTCCAGACAGTTCTGCTTACATGCAGATACGCCCATATAGGAGTATTAAAGGGTCAAGGCATTAGGAAGGTTGAGAACCGCTGCTTTAGACTCTGAACTCCTTGAGAGCAGGGACTTTTTTCCTTTCTCTGTATTCCTAGCACTTAGCACAGACGGACTGACCAAGGTCTTTTGGTGTAATATTTGGAATACAATGCCTTCTAATCAGAGAAACTAGAAAGACTAACCTTTCAGTGGATGGTACCCAGTGACTCTTGATTGAATTCCATTGTTGATTATATTGATGTCTTACAACATTTAATAGCAAAGGAGTTTGGAAATGGAGAAGGTGAGGACATGGGTGGTAAAACTGGAGGGACCAGAGAAATTGGTTAATTCAAATAACAGGCAAATGGAGGATTGTCAAAACATGGCACTATTAGCATAATGCATAATGTTTTTTTTAAGTTGTTTAAATTTAATTGAATTATAATATTTGCTGCTAGCGTTTTATCAGAAGTTCTTAACTTGGTGTCCTTGGGCTCTTAACATAGATTTCAGAGGGTTTGTGAAGTTGGATGGGAAAAACAAACAAATTACATCTTTATTTTACTATACTCTAACTGAAATGTGTGTTTCTTTCAATTATTAAAAATCTTATTCTGAGCAGAGGTCCATAGTCTATCACCAGATTTCCAGAGAACTAAAGGGGAAACTGCTTCCCACCTGGATAAGCACTCGGGACACTCAGCCTAAGTCCCTAAGAGAGCCAATGTGGTACATGCTGGATATGCAGTCAGGAAAACCTGGGTTCAAATCTGGCCTCCAACACACTTAGTAGCTCTGGGACCATAGTCAAGTACCTTAAACTTTCTAGGTCTCTGTTTCTTTATCTGTAAAATGAGGGAGTTGGACTCAGTGACCTTTCAAGTTTTCTTCTAGCTCTAAATCTAAAATCCTATAATAAGACAAGATAAGATAAATTAGGGAGGCATTGTGGACCTAGGTTCGAATCCTGACTCTGATGTCCTGTGGGATCTTAAACAAGTTTCCTTAACCTCCCTGGATCTGTTTCCTCATGTAAAATAAAAGGATTTTCACTATATAACTGCTAAGATCCTTTCCAACTTTCCATCTGATTTTTTAAGTATACTATTAGGAAGTATGAGGTAAATTAGAGGCTTCCCTGGTGGCCCCCAGTCTGAGGAAGTAGCTGCCTTTGCCTGCCTCGAGTCAGACCATGTACTACCCACAAAACTGAGGGAAATGGTGATCGTGGGTTTTTTTTCCCCACCAACCCTGTGTTGGCTTCCCTAGAGGTATATTCACAGCTTGGCTCTCCTAAGCTTTCATCCCAGAAAGGAAACTACAGGTCCTTTCCTTGTCCTGAGAAATCTGGCTTTGGTGTCTCTTTTCAAGGCCTTGGCCCCTAGTTACCTGATCTCGTAAGGCATAGCATTCATTAGACATCTGCATACACATGCCTCCTGATCTTTCCTACCTGATTTTGCAAGTGTAAAATCCCTCAAACAGCTGCATTTCAGTCATATGTTCAGCTAATTGTTTGTTATCTCCTGCTGATGCCCATCTACTTTATACACATAGAAATACACTCAGCTTATTTACCACAAGTGATACACAGAGCCATACACATAGGTGGGACCCACTACCACATACATATCCTCACAAGCAGCTGAAACACAGATACATACTTAGAGAAATGATGGATTGACTGTTACTGGTTATCCTCCATAGGGTGACCAGCATCCATCACCTTGTACAGAACCAACACCTAGAGTAGTGGATTGCTAGGCCCTATCCTGGCATAGTTGGACTCTTGGTTCTCACTCTTCCAGCCTGGAATGGTTTTACAAGGCATCAGAACCCCTTAGGGATGAAAAATCTGGACCAGGTATGCGCCCGACGGGACATTCAGCTTCCTTGTTGGGTAGGCGGGTGGGTGATGGTAAGGGGAAGAAAAGAGAATTCATATTTTTGGCTAGAGTCAGGGTGTTAAAAAAAATTTTTTTTTAAATTAACTTTTTTTTTTAACTTTTTACCTTATCTCTGTGCCTCCTTCCTACCCCTCTGCTTCCCCACCCTCCTGTCTCCTGCCCATGGGTTAGGGTGGGGAGGAATAAAAAGGAAATCCCCCTTAAAAATATGCATAGTCAAACAAAATACATTCTCACATTGGTCATGCCCCCAAACCAAGTTTCATTCTGCATCTTGGTAGCATGTTTTAGTGCTATTCCTTGGGAATCATGGATGGCCATTGCATTTCTTTTAATTTTTGATGCAGTAAAAGTTCAAAGCTGTCATCTAAGGCATCATCAGACCTTCACTGATTAGTGGTGATGTGGGGTTGAATTTTCATGGAAGTAGGTTCCCTTTGTTTTATTTGCATTTAATTTATGTGCGAGAATAGTGGTCCCTAAGGGGCGACTAAGTCTAATAATCTATGATACATAAATAGATATGCAGATGCCTAGACATCCATGCATTCATTCATTCATACATACATATACAAGCATGCAGGAGAGGAAGTGAAGAGGTATGAGGGCGCCCAGTTTGGTGAATGAGGGAGAGAATACATTAAAAGGGTAAGTAAAGAGAGTTAGGGGTGGGATGAGACTGAGAAAATTGGTAGATAATTGTCAGTTTAGCATGAAAACATTCACAGGACGTCAGTAAGGAAAGCACAGAATGTATGTGGCGTTATCGGGCATAAGCTTGCTCTGTGTTCATTCTTTACTCCCTATACTTTTTTGTGCTCTACAGATTGCGTTATAAGGGGTATTTTGGTGGTGTTTCTGCCCTAACAAGAGACCAGTTTAACGCAGTGAATGGATTCTCCAACAACTACTGGGGCTGGGGTGCAGAAGATGATGACCTCAGAATCAGGTGAATCAATGGAGAACAGCCCTCTTTGGGGCCCAGTGTAGGGATGCCTTAGCATAGATGCCATATTACAGCTGGATTCCAATTAGTGCAAATAAATGAAATCCCTAAAGTAGTCTTATATATTTCAAATCCATGCTATGGGGGGAGAGGGGAGGGCAGCAGCCAGGTGGTGCAGTGGATAGAGCATTAGTCCTGGAATCAAGAGAACCTGAGTTCAAATCCAGCCTCAGACACTTACTAGCTGTGTCATCCTGGGGAAGTCACCACCTCAATTGCTTCCAAAAACAAAACAAAACAAATCTGTAGTATCTGAAGTTATAATTGTATAAAATGTGGTAATTTGTTCTAGCATGATCAAAATAAACAAATTTGAATGATGTGGCTATGTCAGGGGATTTATTATTTACATTAATGAGGCCCTAGGAAGAAATGAAAGAGTGGGTTACATTTATGCTCACAGGTTTCATTATAAAGTGGGAACAAATTGCAAATGCCCTTGGATTGTGTTCTCTAAGTCTATACCTAACACCAACAGTTTCATTTTTTAAAAATTACATTTTTCCAATTAAAAAAAAAAATTTCTTCTTGCCTTTACCCACCAGTACCTCCCCACCCACCTCTAGAAAAAAAAAAAAGAAAAACAAAATAAAACCTTTGTGACAAATACACATAGCAGGGCAAAACCAATTTCTGAATTGACTATGTCTAAAAATGTATATCTCATTCTTCATATTGAATCCATTACCTCTTTCTCAGGAGGTGGGTGGTGTTCTTCATCATTGAAGAATTCTAGAATTCTTTAGAATTCTCTAGAATTTTAGAATTTAAAATTCTCTTTAGAATTCTCCAGAATTATGGGATAGCCACTGTCTTGTTCAATGATTGTTCTTGAGTCTTTCAGAATTTTTCATTTTTATAATGCCTATAGCTTCCCATTGATTGAGAATTATCCTGTGGTCTAGGAAGACAGGCAGATATCTGTTTAGGGGTGACCTACCTGTACCTTATCCGGGGTTAAGTCTACAAAATCACCGCCTGCAGGAGGAAGGCCCATTAAGTACTTGCCTAGAAGACCTCTCTCTCCTTCGGGGCCTGAAACTGGCTGGGGAAGAGAATTCCAGTTTTAGCTCTGGCATGGGCAGCCGCAGAAGATTTTGGATGCTGATATGTAGTGGCTCGGGGATGTCAGATTAGAATAGGGAAGTGTTTATCTTCAGCTCTTGCATGCAAGGTCCTTCAGGGATTCTCTTCACTAATTCGATTCGACAGCCAAATTAAGACAATGTGGTAGGGGCTGGGAATTCAAAGGGGAGAGAATATAGAATTATCATGGTGTAGTGGGCAGGACACTGGACTGTGGGTCAGAAAGACCTGGTTTCAAATCCTGCTTTAGATATTTAGCTGTGTGATTCTAGACAACTCGCTTAACTTTTTTAGGCCTCAGTTTCTTCATCTGTAAAATGAGAGGGTAGACTCAGTGGCCTCTAAGGGTAGACTCAGTGGCCTCTAAGGTCCCTTCCAGCTCTAAATCTATGATTCTATCAACATAGTCCCCACCATCAAGGGAATTAAAATTTCCTGGGGGTTATGCAGCATTTTAATTTTAATTTTTTAAATAATATTTTGTTTTTCCCCCCAGTTATGTATAAAAACAATTTTTAACATTTGCTGGGGGTCATAAAACATTTTGATTTTTAAATAATATTTTATTTTTCCCCCCAATTATGTGTAAAAGCAATTTTTAACATTCATTTTTTAAAAATTGAGTTCCAAATTTTCTCTCTCCTCTTCCTCTTCCTTCTCACCTTTCCACTCCCTGATATGTTAAGCAGTTTAATGTAGGCTGTACATGTGCAGTTATATAAAACATATTTTCATATTAATCATGTTATGAAAGAAAACATGGAGTAAAAAAAATCCCACAAAAATAAACCATGAAAAAAAAGTGAAAAGTAGTATGCTTTGATCTGTGTTTGAACTGTTATCAGTTCTTTCTCTGGAAGTAGATAGCATTTTTAAACATAATGTGTCCTTTGGAATTGTCTTAGACCATTGTATTGCTGAGAATAGTTACATCATTCACAATTGACCATTGTACAATGTTGCTGTCTCTGAGTACAGTGTTCTCATGGTTCTGTTCATTTCACTTTGCATCAGTTCATTTAAGTCTTTCTAGGTTTTTCTGAACAAGTTGTTGTATATGATTGTAATGGAATACTATTATGTTATAAGAAATGACAACCAGGATGACTTCAGAAAAATATTTTTAAATATGATACAAAGTAGAGTCATGGTGTAGTGGATAGAACACTGGAATTTGGGTCAGAAAGACCTGGGTTCTGAGGAGAGAGAGTTGGGAGGCAGTACACTGAGAGTAAAAAAAAAGAAAAGAAAATCCACAAATCATTAAAAAAATAAAGGCAAGAGAGCAGAAGAAAGTCCAGAAAGGGATGTATGTAAATTCATGCAACCTTCTTTTTACATTCTTTTTTTGCTTAGGGAAATATTCATTGTTGTTATTTTTCAAGTTCATAATAATAAAAAGGAAAAAAATTAAAGGCTAGATGGCAGTAATAACAAATTATCTTACTTGAGGCTCACAACAGCCTTGGGAGGTAGGTGCTGTTCTTGTCCCCTTTTACAGTTGAAAGCTGAAGCTGGATTTGAACTCTGGTGTTTCTGGCTCCAGGCTCAGTGTTCTATCCACAGCACCACCTGCCTGCCCTGAGAGAAAGAGCAAGGACCATTGCAGAGGCATCTTGGTATAGTGGAGAAGATGCCATACTTAGAGTCTGGAAGCCCTGAATTAAAATCCTGCCTCAAGCATTTAGTAGCTTTTTGTTTCAGGGCCAGTCTTTACCCTTTATGTACCTCAGTTGATAAAAAATCTGTGAAATGGAGGGGCTAGACTCAGTGACCTCCAAGTCCCTTCCAGCCCTAAATTGAGGATCTTAGGACTTTTGTTTTTGTCTTTCCAGAGCTTAGTGCCATACTTTTGACATAGTAAGTACTTGAAAAATGTTTGTTGACTTGCTTGTTGAACCGGGCATAAAGGAACCAAAGACAAGATGAAATTTTCAGGAAGGAAAAGCCCTAGATTTGAAATCAGAAAATTCTGTATTTGAACCCAGCTTTGCCACATAATACCCATGTGACACGGGCATGTTCCTTCTGGGCAAGACCGATAAGGATGTCTGTAATGCCACGTGTATAGTGATGCAGCCACAGGGCCCGAGATTTTGTCTTAATTTAACTTTTCGAAGACCTTGCAATCTCAGTAGAGGGTTTTGGACAAATATAATTAGTAGACCATATAATCGTAGATTTAGGGCTGGAAGGGAACTTAGAGGCACGATGTACAGTGCCCTCATTTTAAAGACTGGGGAAACTGGGTCGCAAAGAGATCAAATCAACAAGTCCCATTTCTGTCTCATTATCATAGAGCTCTGCGAATTTTCTCTTCGGTGTTCCCTCAGTGTTACATGGTGCCTTTCTTTTTGTAGGGTGGAGATACAAGGGATGAAAATATATCGGCCACCTCCTTCCATAGCCAAATACACAATGATCTTCCATACCAGAGATAAAGGCAATGAGGAGAACTCAGAAAGGTAAGCTCTGGGTTTATAGTCATAAAGAAATGAATGTTCTGGGGGCAGCTAGGTGGCACAGTGGATGGAGCACCAACCCTGGAGTTGAGAGGACCTGAGTTCAAATCCAGCCTCAGACACTTAACGCTTACTAGTCGTGGGACCTTGGGCAAGTCACTTACCCCAATTGCCCTACCTTTCCCACTCCAAAAAAAAAAGCAAAAAAAAAAAAAAGAAAGAAAGAAATGAATGTTCCATTGAACCCTCTAAATCAGGATTGTGTCTAAGGCAGTGAGAAAGACCCAGTACTTGGATGAGATCAGCTCTTCCAACCATTAATAAGATCACAGTGAAAGTATCTACTCCTGTCTTCTCAGGAAGCACGCTCTCCCTTCCCTTTTGCCACGAAATTCTGTCTTTCCCAGCAGTTTATCAAGTACCTACTAAGTACCAGGCCTTGTACTAAGAGCTGGGGGTACAAAAAAAGGCAAAAGACAGGTCCTTTTCTTAAAGAGACAACATGCAAACACAGACAGATAAGATTTATGCTGGATAAATTTGGGGTGCTCTCAGAGGGAAGGTCCTAAGATTAAAAAGGACTGGGAAAGGCTTTTTTTTTTTTTTAAGAAGGTAAGATTTTAGTTGGGGCTTAAATAAAGCCAGGAGGCAGAGATGATGAGGAAGAGGATACCAGGTATGGAGGACAGCCAGCAAAAGTACTCAGACAGAGTTGGGAGATGCCAGTAAACAAGATTCTCAAGTGAGCTATTTCCTGGATTTTTCATTTTAAGACCATCGTGTGTTTTATACCAGTGGTGGGAAACCTCCAGCCTTGAGGCCACATGTGACCCTCTATGTCCTTGGGTGCAACCTTTTCACAGAGTCCAAGTTTTACAAAGCAAATTCTTTTCTTAAGGGGATTTGTTCTGTGAAGTTTGGATTCAGTCAAGTGGTTGCACTTGAGGACCTAGAGGAACACATGGGATCTGGAGGACGCAGCCTAAATTTTTCATTTCAGGACCATCATGTATTTTTTATTCTGGATAGAGAATAGGAGTAGGGACTGTGCCTGTAATTTCATTTATATAGGGAACTCCTAAGTAAGAAATGGTCTTTGACCATTGCAGATTGGCACCTTTGGTTCAACTTATAGCCTTGGAGAGTTACTTGGAAAACCGAGGGTTCAGTTACTTGCCCAGGGTTACACTATCAATAAGTGTCAGAGGCGGGACTTGAACCCAGTTCTTTCCTGTCTTTCTATGTCCCACTATGTTGATGGGAGTAAAAGTTGCTATATGGAAACATAATTCTGTATAACCTTATCTTTTTCACTTGTTTTTTTATCTTTAGGATGAAGCTCTTAAAGCAGGTATCACGAGTCTGGCAAACAGATGGATTGAACTCTTGTTCCTATAACCTACTGTCTGTAAAACACAATCCTTTGTATATCAACATCACAGTGGATTTCCACGTGACTTCATAGACCACCATCATTCTATTGAGGTTTTTTTTGGGGGGGGTGAAGATAGAATCTCCAGTTGCAATAGTTATCGAAATGTCTGGAAATTTCGAGCTAGATGTCCCTCCCAACCCCAGCCCTTCTTGCCTCTGTCACCAATCAGTGGACAGGATGAGGAATGGGCTGCTGACTATGACTAGTTTGAATTTTTCCTTCCTGGTTCTGTGAGAAGCATTGCTGATGATGTGGAGGGAATAAGGAGGGAACAGAAACATTTTCTTATAGATGAGCTTAAGCAAGAAAGAAAAGTGCCTTTTGTGGCACAGAGCAAGAGCTGTCTAGGAGTATTTGTTGAAAGTAAATTGTCCAGAGTTGGAAAAAATGCCAGCTTAAGAGATCCGAAGGTGTGGGCTGCAGGAAATAGCATTGCCAGATTGTCAAAGGGGTCAAGGCTGCTCTTGGGAACTACAGAAAAGTAGAAAGATAGATGAGTGTCACTAGATGAGGCTGACTGACTTAGAGACCCCTGAGGGGAAGGGTGTCAGGTGGAAGAGTAGAGTACAGATTAGGGCATCACCGGATTAGAAATGAGTAGCTGAGCAAAGGTACAGGACAGCATGACTGAGGAAGAGGAGGCATTGGGAAAATGGGGTGTAGTTCTTCCATGCATATTTCCTACCTCATGTAACTAGCTTCCTCTTCTGCCTATCTGGGGTGTGGGTAGGTCAAATAAGGTAGCTCTTCAAATAGGATGAGAATTGGGGAAGCCTTTGAAGAGAAAGTCTTTTTTTTTTAAAACCACCTCTTCATTTCCCTCTTCTGTCTCTCTTTCATCCAAACTTTACCACCACTTTATCTGAATGTTCCTACTACTTTTCCCCAAATCTTTCTGTTAACCATTTGGATCATTTTCCTTTCCCTTTAGATTATTAGCTAATAAGGTTTCTGTACTTCTGGTTATTCCTGATCTTGGTTTTGGGGGGGTTTTCTCCCTGATTTTGTTCTGTAATTGCTTAGCTCTGTGCATTTTCCCAGGCCTTCTCCGTGGACTCCATACACACCTCCATTTATTGGAATCATTCTCCATCTAGGGCTTAGTTCAGGTGCTACCTCTTGTAAGAAACATTCTGCCTCTACCCACCAGCTTAAAGTCATTTCTCTCATTTCTAGACCGCCTTGCCTCATCTCTTTTGCTCTTTTCCCGTTCTAAGAGCACTAGATTTAGAGTCACAGAACCTTAGTTTCAGGCTCTTGCTGGATATGTGACCTTGATCAAGTCACTGAACTTGTGGACCACACCTTTTTCATTTCAATGAAAGGAGCCCAATTAAATTTCAGTGTTCCTTCCCAGCTCTAACTCTTAGAATTCTACCTTGTATCAAACCCATTTGTGTGGTTTTTGTCCCTGCTGTTAGATTGTAAGCTTAAGGGCAGGGGTTGTGACATTTTTCATCTTGAGTTGAATTAAATTAAGTCATCTATTTTTAAAAAATTGTTCCTCATCCTCACTCTGATTCAATTCTCTGGCTTTTTCTTTACCTGCCACTTTTTGACTAGGGTCCTGGGCTATGGATAGTTCTGTGGAACTTGGAGGAATTTCCACCTTCCCATGTCAGTTGAGCGATTGAATTGTTCCATTGGTCTTACCATAGGGGCTGTTGTGGTTGCTCTTATTACCCTGCTTTAATTAAGCAGCCACCAGCATTTGCTTAGGAGTCTTCTCCATCTACTACTACTAATGTGAAATCATATTGCCTATGAATTTTTCTAGATATTTTTGAATAAAAACTTTTTTACATGTAGTTTTTATGACCATCAAGTATGTCCAAAGTGACTTTTGGATTCAATATTTTAATATTTGAAAAGATCTGTGCTTTTGTCAGTTATTATCCACTGATGCAGATCATAACCTTTCCACACTTTTGTGTGGGTCTTAGTGAGTTTCCTGTATTAAAAAAGTCATCACCTAGAGGTTAACATTCTGGTGATAGGCCCCCCTCAAACATAAAACCAAACTGGTGCTTAACCTTGGACAGTAGACAACAAAGTTCATTCATTGCTGGATCTTTTTGGGGGGGAGGGGCTTTTTTGGAGAAGGTAAAGCAGGGCAATTGGGATTAAGTGATTTGCCCAAGGTCACACAGCTAGTGGGTGTTAAGTGTCTGAGGCTGGGTTTGAACTCAGGTCCTCCTGACTCCAGGACTCCATTCACTGCACCACTTAGCTGCCCCATTGCTGGACCTTCTTATGAAGCTTTTACAATGTGGAGCTTGACAGGGGTTGCCAGAGCTTGGGCTGTGGTTCTTCTAGGGCTATTTTGAAATCTCACTGCAGTAACAGAAGACAAGGAAGTAGCTCACTTGATCTGTGTCCATCTCAGTGGTGTGTTTAAAGAATCATATTCTGCCGATTGAATGCATATATCCTTTGGGTGAAATGTTCTCTGAAACTCATGTACTGTTTTTTTTTTGCTGAAATCTCCAGGGCTATTAGCAAGCTTTATGCTTTAGAGAGTCAGACGGCAGAATCCCTTAGTTGAGAGAGATTATTTTTCACTTTTCTTCTTTCTATTCTATTCACAGCTTCATATTTCTATCATAAATTCAGTTTGGCTATTATGGAATGATCACCTCATCACCACTGCTGAGCATTTTTTCTCTGATGACCCTTTGCCAGCATCTGGTTCATCTGTCTGAATGCTTTGAGGGAATAGGGTTCCTTTTCAAGGATTCAAGTCTAACATTTCCATTGCCTGGCTTTTTAAATATCTCTGATGGCATTGGATTAACTTTCCTGTTCCTCATTTTTTTCTCTGTTAATCATCCTTTTGGTGAGGGGAGTTAGTAAGTAGCAATGGGAAGATATTTCTTATTTCCATGTGGCATAAATAGTCCGTTTGAAATAGTCCTATTGAAAAGCATTGGGGATTCAATTATGCACATAATATTATTCAATTCTTATTAATTCACTTAAATCACAATGAAGCTGAGGACATCAGGGGTATCACTGATCCCCAGAAATATTAGTGTCCCCTCCAAACCATCAACCCTGCTCTCCACCTGGCCCACAACCATAATCCAGGAAAACAAGCCCTGTGGAAAAGGGGAGCATGCCATCCTCTCTCACTAATCATCAGGCAGCTGCCACCATCAGGGCAAACATGCCATCCTCGCCAAACAGATGAGAGGCGCCATATCTCAGGTGGATTAAACCGCCACCACCTCACCTTGGATTTTGGTGGAGATAACCCAAGATCCAGAGTCCAAAGTCTAGGAAATTGCAGGACCTCAGGCCTACTTCCAGCCTGACTGTAATAGACTCAGGAAGAAGCTTTGGCAGGAATGTTACCATCATAGCCAATATTTGTAGAACTCCCCTTAATTCCTGTCGTTCGCTTGTCTCTAGTGAGTGATCTGCCACATGTCTCTCCTTCCTTTTTAGCCCTACTTTTTTTCCCCTGGACCCTAGCTAGGCAGGTTTCCTATTGTCTTTTTAAAAAAAAAAGTGCTAATTGTCTCTTTGGGGGTGGGGAGGGACAGGAGACTTTAGTTTATCTAAGACACATTCAGGTGCCCTCAACTTCTACAAGGCATTAAAAAAGCCACACAAACAACCTACTAGGATCTCCAGAGGTGGCTTTGCCATGGTATCCTCCCTAAAGGGTTTTTAATATGCACCACCCGGTACTTCAGGCATTGGTACATCATCAGCTTTTTGCCTCAGACACCCATTTGGTGTAAACTGTTGGCCATCTTCTTCCCACAAAGACTGCACGATGATTTTCAAAATGCCACACAAAGCAAGAAACCTTAGCTTCCACACCATGCCAGTGCTGGTAACTGGCAGAACAGCAGCATCCCAATGGAGGTGTTGATGTTGATTTAGAGTATGTTGAAAAATGAAATAATGAGCTTAATTAGAAAATGAAATAATGAGTCTTTGTGCTTATTTGGGGATTGGTGGGAGGCTTTAGGGAACAATACCAAATAATGAAAAGATGCTACCTACCTGTCCTGTATCTTCCTGTGCTCAGGAAGTGAGCAGGGAAGAAAATGTGAAGGTAAAGGCAGGTTTGTTTTATAGCAGGAAACCTCCAGAAATTGGGGAAATTCAATTTGAAGACATCAGGAGTTTGGAGGTAGCCATAGAGTAATGGATAGAGAGTTGACCTGGGAGCTAAGAAGATCAGTGATCTCCTTCTGCCTCTGATCCATCTGGGCCACGTGACCCTGGACAAGGTATTTGGTCTTTCAGTGTGCCAGGTCAGTGGTGTCCAACTGGAATAGAGATGGGAGCCACTAAAGTGTACATATGGACCCCTTTGGGCTGCATATTGACTCAGAAAATCACATCCACATATATTATGTATACATATATATATATATATATATATATATATATATATATTTTATCAACACATTAAAATTAGAGAGCAACTACATTTTAATCTGCACTCAGGAGTATTGTAGGACATATGTTAGCAGCACTGGTAGAGAGAAATTCCTCTCCTGGGAGTCTCCTCTACTGATGAAGTCACAGCTTGAGGCTCTCCCCAGGAGCTTAGTATAACCACAAGTTAATTGTACTGAGCCTGCAAACAACCTCATGGTTTGTCCAGCCTGCTATAGAGTGGTCGGTTACTCTGAAAGACTCAGTGCAGTGTTACCACATGTCAGCTGATATTTGTGAGGCAGTAAAATGTTAACATATCTTCTGTCAACCAATAGGCCAGATGTATGGAATAAAATTGTGATATTTGTGTATGAATTTTATGGGGTTAAGACACTAGAAAAAAAGGTACACTGAAAAGAGTAAGTTAACTAGAACTGTGTAATATAAAACATACTAATGACACATAGATTATATCTAAACTTGACTGATGTTGGGCATTGATCCATGGTATATACTACTTTGTGAGGAGGGTACAGGGTATCACAGTGATTCCTGGAAAGGTTTGGTTCTTGTGAAGAGTAAACACCTCCAGACTAGGTTCCATTTTAACCACAAGCAGCAAGCCCTGGGGTTAGTTGGTTTGAGAGGCTGCCTCAGCCCCAGCCACCAAAACTTTTACACTCGGGTTGGTGAGGGGAATTGGGCATTTAATCCTGGAAAGATAGAGGGAACTTCTGTTGACCAGGAATGCCAGACCCTGCTGTGCTGTGAAGAGTGGCAGGGGAGAGAAGCAACCAGGATGCACAGGTGAGTGCAGAAGCAGTGGAGCAGAAAGCCCCTGGCTGTGGGCACATACAGAAGGATGGAGGTTTGGCTTTGGTTTCAGGCTAGAGGGAAGAACTGAAGATCTGGAGCAAGAAGCACCATTTCCTACAGCCCAGGACTAATGATTACAAATAATTAAGGTATTACCACAAAAATGCACAGGCAAAGGAGAAAATCCAACCATAGAAAACTATTATGGAAATAGAGATGACTGGGGTTCATCTTCAGAGGATATTGAAGTAAAGAAGCCACCAAAGAGTAATGTTAAATGATCACCTGCCCAAAAAGAATTTATACAAGATCTTAAGACTTTAAAAATAAAATAAGAAATTGAAAAAAAACTAAAAAAGGAAATAATAATCCAAGAAGAACAAGAAGGGTATGAAAGGAAAATCAACCAAATAGAAGAGAAGATCTAGAATCTTAAGGAAGAAAATGACACCTTAAAAATTAGAATTGGGCAAAGTGAAACCAGTGGAATTATAAGAGATCAAGAAATGATTAAACAAAATATGAATAATGAAAAAATAAAAAAGTGAAACATTGTATAAGAAAAACAACAGGTTTGCAGAATAGATCAAAAATAGAAAATATAAAAGTAATTAGACTAACTGAAAGTTATGATCAAAAAAATAATCTTGATACAATAATATGAGAAATAATTAAAGAAAATTGTCCTGAAGCATTAGAACAAGGGGGGAAATTAGAAATAGAAAAAAAATCCATTGATCACCACTTAAAAGAGATTCTTTGAGGAAAACTCAGGAATATCATAGTCAAATTCTGAAACCCCTAGCTCAAGGAAAAAATATTAAAAGCATCAAGATTTAAACAATTTAAATATGATGGTGCTACAATTAGAATTACACAAGATATAGCAGCAGAAGTGGAGGAAAAATTGGGAAGAGAAATGAGAATGTTTCAAGAAAATCATGAAAAGAGAGTCAACAACCTGACTGAAGAAAATAACACCTTAAAAAATAGATTAACTCAAATGGCAAAAGAAGCCCAAAAAGCCAATGAAGAGAAGCATGCCTTAAAAAGTTGAAATTTGCCAGATGGAAAAAGAATCTCAAAAATTTTCTGGAGAGAATAATTCCTTCAGAATTAAGGTGAGGCAAATGACTTTATGAGAAATCAAGACACTATTAAACAGATCCAAACAAATGAAAAAAACAGAAGGCAATGTGAAAACCACTGACCTGGAAAATAGAGCTAGGAGAGACAATTGGACTACCTGAAAGCCATGATCAAAAAAGAACTTAGAAAGCATCCTCTAAGAAATTCTCAAGGAAACTTGCCCTGATATTTTAGAACCAGAGGGCAAAATAGAACTTGAAAGAATTCACTGATCACATCTTGAAAAAGATCTCCAAAAGAAAACTCCTAGGAATGTTATAGCCAGGTTCTGGAGTCCCCAGATCAAGGAGAAAATATTACAGGCTGCCAAGTGAAAGCAATTTGAATACTGTGGAAACACAATTAGGATAACCCAGCATCTGGCAGCTTCTACATTGAGGGATCGAAAGGCCTGGAATATGATATTCTGGAGATTAAGGAAGCTAGGATTAATACCAAGAATCACCTACCCAGCAAAATTGAGTATAATGTTCCAGGGGAAAATATGGTCATTCTGTGAGGTGGAGGACTTTCAAACATTCTTGCTGGAAAAAAAAAAAAGCAACTCAAAAGAAAATTTGACCCTCAAATACAAGAAGCATGAGAAGGTAAATATGGTAAAGAAATCATAAGGAACTTGTCAAAGTTGAACTATTTACATGCCTACATGGAAAAACAATAATTATAACTTATAAAACTTTTCTCAGTATGAGGATAGGTGAAGGGAATACAAAAGTATATATTTGTATACATACACAGATGTCTATATAGGAGGGTTTATATATGCATATGAACACATTAGAGTATGTGTATATATGTGTACATGGAGGACACAGGATCAATTGAATAGGAAGGGATAATACTTTAAAAGATGAAGAGAATAATGCCTTAAAAAGTTGAAATTTGCAAGATGGAAAAAGAATCTCAAAAACTCCCTCAAATCTCTCAAAAATTTCTCTTAAAAAAGAGGGAAATTCTGAGGTGGGAGAGGTTTAGAATGAGAGGAGAGAGGGAGAGACAGAATGGGGTTAATCATCTCATATAGAAGAGGCTAGGGATAATTGTTGCAATGGAGGGGATGAACAGGAAGGTAAAAGGGAAAGAGTCAGCCTCATTCTCATTGAATTTGGCTTAGGGAAGAAATGACATAAACTCTAAAGTAGG
>CM053596.1:252780140-252812058 GCA_028646575.1 Pseudocheirus occidentalis
TAACTACATGCAACTGGGAATTAAGATATACAGGTACTAGAGTAGGAAGATCCATCTTGCCCTACCGGAAAGTCAGAGGAGCAATGGGGGAGGACATAGGAGAGAGCAGATTGGGGGAGGGAGTATACAGTGGGATTGCTGTTTTGGGGTGGTGGGTGGGAGGAAGATGGGGAGAAAATTTGTAACTCAAAATCTCATAGAAATGAATGATGTGAACAAGAAAATAAATAAATGTATAAAAAATATCATGTGATACATCAAAAAAATGTTTTAGTCTGTACCTTCAATTCATGCCTCTGTCAAAAGGTGAATATTGTATTTCATTGTGGGTCCTCTGAAATCATGTCTGGTCATTGAATTGGTCAGAGTTCTTAAGTGTTTCAAAGTTGTTTTTGTTTACAATGTTTTTGCTTTTGTAGAAATCATTGCCCTGGTAATGCTCACTCCATTCTATATCAGTTCATAAAAGCCTTCCTGGTGTCAATATAAAATTCTAAAATGGTCTTTCCTCATTTCTTTCTCACAATAATATTCCCTTCCATTCATACATCCTAATTTGTTCAATTATTCCTGTTTATAAAGGGCATCTTATTTGTTTTCAATTCTTTGCCACCACACACACACACACACACACACACACACACACACAAACTTGCTTCTATAAGTATATATTTTAAAATATTCACATCCCCGTTGGTTAGCGCACCATGCTTGGCACATAGCAAGGGCTTAAGAAACAATTTTTTCGTTCAAATTGTATGGTGCCCCATGAAGAAAGTGATCAAATAAAAAAGGAACAGTTAGAGAAGGTTTCATGGAAAAAGTAGCTGGAGAACTGGCCCTTGTGGGTTTTGAATAAACAGAGAGGAAAGAAGAGGCCATTTCAGGTGAGTAATCCAACCACAGAAGCCAAGGCACAGAGTTAGAATGAGAATGAAATGTACTGGAACAGGTAGGAGATTGACAGGATGGAGGCTGTGCCATTAGAGATGTAGGTCAGATTAGGGAGGGCCTTGAAAGTCAGGCAGAGGGGTTTCGATTTGGTTTGGGAGAAAAGCCTGGCCTTATGAATAGACAGACACCTGAGGGTGTGATTAATGAGAGGGTGACAAGTATCCCCAAATATCAGTTTCACTTCTTAACATAGTTTTATTTCTCTGAGGCTACAAGGCTTTCCTGACTTTTCAGATCACTTCTTAGAATGAAAATACCCATTGGAGGGGATCCTGTACTGTCATAAGGGAGAAGACCACAGACCATAGCCAGAAGAGATATTAGAGGTCATCTAATCCAGCACCCTCATGTATAGACGAGAAATCTGAGGCCCAGAGAAGTCAATTAACTTGCTGAGGGTGCTAAGGTAGAAAATACTATATAATAACAATAATATTAGTATTAATCACAAGAATAATAGCATATATATCTCATTTTGGAGGCAGCTAATAGAGTGCTGGGCCTGGAGTCAGGAAGATCTGAGTTCAAATGTGATTCTCAGACACTCACTAGCTGTGTGACCCTGGGCAAGTCACTTTACTTCTGTTTGTCTTAATCTGCCAAAGGAAAATGCAAACCACTCCAGTATCTTGCCAAGAAAACCCCCACAGACAGTGTGGTCCATGGAGTTGGACAAGGCTGAACAACAATACGGCATTTTAAGCGCTTTACAAATACTAAATATTACCTCATTCAATCTTCACAATAAATCTAGGAGGTAAGTGTTTTATACTTGAGGAAACTGAGACGCTGAGCTGAAGGGATTTGCCCAAGATCACACAGATAGTGAGTGTCTGAGCTCACATTTGAACTAAGGTCTTCCTAACTTCAGGTTCTGCCTCCAGCTGCCTGCTAAACAACTTTGAAGTTTTGGGAATTGGTGGTGGGGGAACTCCCTATATGAAAATTTCCTCCTGGAAATGGCAGTAGCCATCCGTAATGGACAATCTTAGAGAGTTGTTCAGGTGCTAAGTGTGTGAGTTGAGACCCAACCCAGGTCTTCCTGACTCCAGGACCCAATCTCTATTCACTATGTCACACCTCTCATGTTCTTAGTTATTATCAGTTAATACCTTAGTAGATATTGGAGTTAGTATCACAGTTACTAGGTGTTTGACCTAGGCAAGTCCCTTAGCCACATGAAATGGATAGAACCAATGTTATGAAAGAACTGGGCTAAACTGAGTCTATTCCATCCCATCCCCCTCCAGACTGAGGCAGTTGAGGGAGGAGCATGGCCTCAAGATTTTCTAGGGGGATATGTTTATTTCTTGGTTTGTTTTTTAAGCAAATATCCATTCGCAAAAGTTATTTGATGTTAAATAGTTGTGGCTAGCCAACAGTCCCAAATAAAATTTGTGAGTCTGTGTGTGTGTGTGTGTGTGTGTGTGTGTGTGTGTGTGTGTGTTTGGAGGGTGAGGGAGGCCATAGCCTTTGGGGGCTTTAGCCAGTTGTAGAGAAGAGACATCCCACCAAACCATCCGGGTACCTTGGAATCATGAGGAGATAGATAGAGAAGTCTGGCTCTGGGAGAGCTGAGAAAGAGTAATCGTGTAATCGTGGGCAGTCCATTCAAATCCAGCCTCAGACACTTACTAGCTGTGTGACCCTGGGTAAGTCACTTAATCCTGTTTGCCTCAGTTTTCTCATCTATAAAATGAACTGAGAAGGAAATGGCAAATTAGTATCTCTGCCAACAACCCCCCCCCCCATGGAGTCACAAAATATTAGACATCACTGAACAATGAAACCCAGGACTGTTGTGAGGATGGAATGGAATGAGATTGTAGAATCCCAAGCACATAGTAAATGTTAGTGATTGTTATTCTGAATTAGCTTCCAGATCGAAACTTATGATTCTATGATCTTCTTGAATCAGAAGAGAAGTACTTCAGAGGAAAATATGATAAGTGCTCTACCAGCAGTGGTGAGTTTGAAAAACTAGGTGTGGGTAATCGAGGTGCAAATGTACCAAAAGCAGCTGGAAATCCAGGTCTGGAAGAGAAATTAGAACAAGAGGTGAGATTTGAGCTTCAGCCCGGGTAAAGGAAAAAGAGTGAAGAGTATTGTGCATTCTCAAGCAACTTGCTAAAGAGTGGGGAGACTAGCACAAAAGAGATCATCCCTACCCTCCAGGAGTTTGCATTCTATCTACCCGGAAGGGTGGTTAGAGAAGACTGTTTTGGAAGTCAAGGATTTGGTTAATGACTGGAGCCTTTGGGCAGTAAATAGAGGAGCCCTTTCCAGAAGCAAAGGGAGGGTTGTTTTGCTTCCTGGTCTCTGGAGAAGAGGTTTCTAACCTCCTTGTGTGGTGGGGGTGCACACATCCTGACGGAAGATGACCGAGGTGAAGCATTGTTGGGGTAGTGCTGGTGGAAGTCATAGGAACCGAGGATATTGTCAGACAAGTGGAGCCAGACGACAGAAGAGCGCCAAAGAGAGAACCTCGGGGACCACAAATCTTTGGGGACATTTGTTCCCATCACTTATCCTTTACGTTTGCCTAAAAGAAAGGGAGAGGGGAGGTGTTCTTCCTCCCCCCCCCCAAAGAGTAAAAAAAGATACCAGTTCAAAAATACAAGAGAACTTTTTTGGAAGTCCTATCAGATCCCCCTGCACCTAAAGTTAACGCCCACCTCCTCCTCTGCTCTTCAAAGAGAAGTCTTAGTGGGACAGGAAGCCTGTGCTCTGAGCTGCGGCAGGCCCATTAGAAGAGCAGCGATTTCCTTTCAAGCTGCCCAGTTATCTATAGACTCAAGAACAGAGTCTCCGTAGGGCCCGTCCTCTCCCCCACCCCTTTACTCTTCAACCCACCCACCTACTTCCTCCTACTCTACACACTTATGCAGAGGGCTGCCAAAAATTTCCACCCTCCGCGCCCCCCCACACCCCCACCTCCCTAGCTAACTTCCTTCCAGCATTTCCTGAGCTGGATGATCCTAGGATTTGTAAGACAGGAAAAAAAGGAAAGAGAGAGGGCGGTCGAAAGAGACAGGATGCTTGCTTTTCATTTGACCAAAGCGGTCTGAAGGCAAGACAGCGGGGCCTAAGAAAGCAAGTTCTCAGTGGACTCTGCCCAAGCTCTCTCTTCACTCGCTAGCCAGTTCGCCAGCCCATTTTCCCCCTCCGTTAGATTCTCCTCCTTCCCTGAACATATTTAGTCGGGAAGGGGGTGAGGGAGGGGGTGAGGGAAGGAGACCGCTCCCCTTCCCTCTAAAGCAGAGGAAAAACACCAGAAGCCCCAGCAGGAGGCTGTGAAAGTCCCTGGGACTCCAGCAAGGAAGTGACACTCCCAACATAACATCTACTTCAGCTGCCAAGTCCGAAGCGGGGCCCTCCTCCACCCACTGCTTTCCTTTGATGAGAACTCGGTGGATTTCTGGCTATGCTCTCTCTGCTGCCTCCTCCCGAGCCGGCCTGCGTCCTTCCCCTCCCCCACCCGATGAGGGGCTGAGTGGAGCCGCCTCGGGTCCGCTTTCATGTGGATGTCTCTGATCCCGAGCCCTTGTCTCCTCCACACCCGATGTGACCCTCCCGAGCCGTGCTCCAGGCGCTGATCCGAGGACGGGAATCCATCTGCAGCCCGGTGCCAAGCGGAGGGGGAGGGAGGGACCAGGAGGGGGTGAGCCTCTTTGGGACTAACTCATGAAGAACAAGGGTGCAAAGCAGAAGCTGAAACGAAAGGGTGCTACCGGTGCATTTGGCTGTGATCTGACTGAGTATCTGGAGACCTCGGGCCAGGATGGTAAAGTGCTCATTGCTAGTTCTCTTCTTTTTATTGGGGGTTTTTTCCCCTCTGGGGTTGGGGGTGGAAGGAAGAGGAGAAACAGACCACGCCAGGGTGAGCTGGAGTCATATCTCCCAGTGAATTTTGTTGTACGCGTAATTAATTACACCCCTAAAGGCTCTTACGAGGATCCGCTATATTAACTGTCACCCAGCTCTGGCCGGTCGGAAGGGGCTGTCCGCGGAAGCTGCCCGATCCTCCCGAGGCGCGGGCTCGTCGGCGCTTGGGTGCTGCCCAGCTGATCCGCCAGTTCTCCTCCATAATGCCAGTGGGGAGTGGGCTCCCTAGCCCTTTCCCCAAGCTGGGATACTGGCAGATAACTGGAAGACAGACGGACTGACGGGCGCATGGACTAGAGGGGTGAAGGCTTTGCTGTCTTGCGAGTATAAGCCTGGGATGTCTTGGGTATCCCTCCCTCATTCCAATTTCAATAGAAATCCCATCTCCCCTTTTAGGAGTGTGCTGGAAGGGAGTGGGGGGGGGGGAGATCCTCACTGGGGGAGTGGTTGTGCTAACATTTTCTGCATTTCTGAACAGATGCCAGATTTATACTACCTCGCTTCCCATCTCCACCCCCCCCCCCCCACCTCATACCTCCTCCTGGGCTTTCAGATTAGCATATGGCGTGTCAGACAAGGGGAGTGTTGTAAAAAGGCCAAAGGGCTCTGGCTTGAAAATAGTTTGGGATGTGTAAAAGAAACAGAGAACATTTATGTTTTCAAGGTTGGAGAGAAAGAAAAGGGGGCCCAGAGGGGTAGAAACAATTTAAAGATTCATTGCCAAAAGAAAAGCGTCGAACAATACAATAAGAGTTATGTAGTATTTGTGGTTAGAACACAAATTATGGGAAAAGTGGGAAAATGAAGCGTTAAGGCTCATCTTGTAAGATTTAACTGTCCCCAGCAACCCCACTCTCATCAATTAACCATCACAATTGAGCCTTTTACTTTAGAGACAGTTTGTACTGCAAGTACGTTAAAAATCGTGCCAAAAGTGAAGTTTGAATGGGGCTTCATAGCGAATCATCAGTACCATGGGCAGTATTACTGGAATGATAAAAGTTATTTTAAAACACTTGAAGAGCCTCCTTACCACATGTCCAGTATTCAGCATCTCCCGCAACAGTCCAAGTCTTCTGCTTTAACTTCCTTAAAAAAAAAAGTTTCAGTAGCAAAGCACCTAGTTATTTGTAAGGTGTAAAATATTCCAGATTACTTCATAATAGCCTAATGTAATAATAATTAACGTAGCAGTCTAAGGCTTGCAAAGTACTTTACAACATCCCATTTAATTTCCACTACAACATAGTGAAGTTAAACTACAATTACCCCTCCCCTTTTTATAGATGAGTATACTGAGTCCGAGTTTCCTTAGGAAACTTGCTGAGAGTACCTCGGCTAGTAAGTTTCACAGGGAGGATTCAAACGGATTTGATTCCAACTCTTGCCCTCTATCCACTGTTCTGAGCTGTCTCTTCCCAGAGGGACATAAATTATTTAAACAAATGGATTATTAAAATAGAACTTACTGGGGGAACAAAAGAGTGTCATCAAAAAGTCCTTGACTTAAAATTGGGAAGTGGTTTGTACTCTGGATCAATATTTATTCAATTCTTGTAACACTCTCATGACCCATATTTGAGTCAAGAAATAAACATGGATAAATTCTCCTTTGGGCACAAGAGAGCATTTTTTAAAGAAAATAATAATAATGTTTTTATTTATTCCAATTACAAATAAAAACAGTTTTTAACATTCTTTTTTAAAATTTTGAGTTCTGCATTTTCTCCCTTCTACTTTCTCATCCCTGAGACTGTAAGCAATTTGCTATAGGCTGGACATGTGCAATGAAGGTCTGAGAGAGCATTAACTCTGTATAGGTGCTCTTCCGTTCGTCTTTTTTTTTTCTTTTTGGAAAGCAATTAGGGTTAAGTGACTTGCCCAAAGTCACAAGACTAGTTTTTGTGTCAAGTGTCTGAGGTCACATTTGAACTCAGGTCCTCCTGACTCCAGGGACGGTGCTCTATTCACTGCTCCACTTAAGTCAATGAGCAATTCAAGTCAACTCGTATTAAATGCCTATTATGTGCCAGATATTGCCACACTTTGACACCTTTTCTGCATTCTTCTCATTTTCTCAAGTGCATCCAGGTTCAAGTCTATGTGCAGGAATGAATACCTTTTTACAAACCACCTTTAGGCTGATTTCCTACTTTGGCTTCTGGTTTGTTTGCTGGGTTTTAAATTTGTTTCCTTTCTTCTCATCCCAAAGGGAGCTGAGAATTACTGGGGAGTGGAGAGGGGGAGGGGAGGGGCACTTGTCAACTCTAAAGATGGTAGAAATTTAGAACTGGAAGTGACTACACCATATGACCTTAAGGTCAAGTCACTTAACCTAATGTGAGAGTTGGAGTCAAATATTCTCTTCAATCTCAAATCTAGTATTTCTATTGTTCTAAACAATCAATCAATAAAGTATTTTTAAAGCATCTATTATGATCCAATCATTGTTAGGTTATAGGGATACAATGACCCACACTGAAATACATGAATATATAAAAAACAGATAGGAAGGAAGTGACTTTTTTTTTTCTGTAGGAGAGTGTATCAGCAGCTGAGGGAATCAGAAAAAGCTTCACATAGAGGGTAGTACTTGAGCTGGGTCTTGAGGAGACCTAGGCATGCCTCTAGGGAGATGCATTTCAGGAATGGGTGGTGGCCCATGCAAAGGCATAGATGAGAAATGGAATTCGTACGTGGAGAACAGTAAAAAGACCAGGTAAACTGAAGCATAAAGTTTGTGAAAAGGAGTGGTATTGTAACAAGGTTGGAAAGTTAGATTGGGACTAGGTTGTAAAGACTTTAAATTTTTGTATCTTCTGCGTTTAACACAGTATTTGCATATACTAAGAGCTTAGAAAATGTGTTTTTCATTCATTCGTTTAAATTCCAAACAGAATATGGAGTTTTAATTGATCCTCTAGTAATAGAGAACTACTGGTTTTTGAGTAGGGAAATAACATGATCAGACCTATGCTGTAAGACTATCTTTGTGGGGGATGGATATGGATTAGAGTGGGTGAGAGGCTTTAGGCAGGGGTACCAAATAGGAGAGAATTGCTTTCGTTCAGGTGAGAGGTGGGATCTGAACTAAGGTAGAAGCTGTGTGTGTGTGTGGAGAGAAGGGGGTACATACTAGAGATGTTATCTTGGTATAAACAAGATCCAGCTACTCCTTAGATATGGGATATACTGGAGAATGAAGATGATGAAGAAAAGGGTGACACTGTGACTGGAAGAACTGTAATAGAGAAATTCAGAAGGGTGGGTTTTGGAAGATAATGAATTTGTTTTGGACACATCGAGTTTTAGGTGTCTATTGACATATAGTTCAAAGAAGTCCAATAGGCTTTGGATGATGATGGAACATGGGACAGATATGGATGGGTAATCATCTGCAGAGGTGATCATTTGTTCATTGGGAGCAGATGAGATCACCTAGAAAGAGGACAGAGAGTAGAGGGGGACCCAGCACAGAGCCCTGGAGTACACCTACAGTTTCATGGACATAGTTCTTTTGCATGTAGTCTCCTTCATTAGAATGTGGGGTCTTTGACAGCAGGGACTTCTTTGGGGGAGGGGAGAAACATTTTTTGTATCCCAAGCACTTAGTACTTAGTGCCTAGTATATGTCATCTTGTCTGAAAGGCAAGCTGCATATAGTGGAAAAATATGGCATCAGAAGAACTAGGTTGAATTTCTGATTGTCACTTCCTTGGTCTGTGATCTTCCAGAAATTGTTTTATTACATTATGTTTTTCATCTGCAAAATGGAGATAATAGTAGAATTTTGGAACTGAAGTCTGGTCTAATTCCCTCATTTTTCAGATGAGGAGTAAATGAGACCAGAGTAGTAAAATGATTTTCCCAAGATTCTACAGTAAGAAAGTAGCAGAATTGGGGCTTGAAACCAGTTCTCTAGATTACCAGACTAGTGCGCGCGCGTGCGCACACACACACACACACACACACACACACACACACACAGCCTTTCTTTAAGGAGAGTTATAAGAATCAAATTGAAGATTTATGTAAATTCTAGGTAGCCATAAAATCCTACATAGATGTTTACTGTTATTAATCAGATAAAGAAATGAAGAAAGGAAGTATGGTGGAGTGGATGGAAAGCTGGTTTTAAAGTGAGGAAGACTGGGTTTAAGTGAGAGGCAGCAGGGGATAGTAGGTAGAAAGCTAACCTCAAAGACAGGAACACCCAGGTTCAATCCCAACTCTGACACATACTGTCTGTGGGATCCTGGGAGAGTCACAATGTCTTAGTGCTCTAAGCAACTCTCTTAAGACTATAAGCTGTAGAAAATGTACCCATCTGTATGGTAGGGGGAGTTACAATATCCAGTAATTCCTTACTCAGGGAATTCACAAATACTGTTCCTATCTTGAGCCACTCACTTAATCCATCTCTGCTCCCTGGGCAACCAACTCTAAGCCTTTAAGGCCCAGAACAATTGTCCAACTGCACTGATGTAAGAAATATCCTATGGGGGTGGCTAGGTGGTGCAGTGAGTAGAGCACCGGCCCTGGAGTCAGGAGTACCTGAGTTCAAATCCGGCCTCAGACACTTAACACAAAAAGCTAGCCGTGTGACCTTGGGCAAGTCACTTAACCCCAACTGCCCTCCAAAAAGCAAAAAAAAAAAAAAAAGAAATATCCTATGCCAGTGAAACCACAGATCGGGTAAAAAAAAAAATTAAAATTTAAGTTTTAATCTAATGACTCAGTGTGGTGCGGAGGTGATCTGGGTTTTCAAGCCATGTTGACCAGTTTTGGAAGCTGAACAGACTTGGAATTCAGTCTAGATCAATTTGGAAAAGTTTCTCACTAAAGTTGGGAACCAAGTAAATTAGTTGGTTTGGCTATAACACTCATGAAACCACCAACCAATTCCTTGAGGGGTTGTGATCCTGGGAAGTGGAAAGAATACTCATGCTTAATGAAACCACAGATATTTCTAAGAGCTGAAGAAGTAAACTGAGGCAAAGAAGGCCTAAGTAACAAGACCACACAGTTGATTAATAACAAGAGCCAGGACTAGAACCCAAATCCAGTTCAATTCTCCCTCAGCATTCAGCAATTAGTGTCCTGTTTTTTAAAGTTATGAACAGATAAGTAATAGCAGATCCATTGCAGTGATCGAAGTGTTGTGATTTTCACAATAGTGAAAACTAAATACACATAAGTAAGAATTTAGTATTGTAATTTAAGGAAAACTTATCCCTAAGCCATCCATGACTGGCTTAGTCATGATTTTTCAGCATGATAGTTACCCGTAAAACTTAAATAAATCACTGTAATTTTGTAATGACTCTGGACATGGGAGTCTTGAGTTGGTGTCTGGGTAGGATGTAAAGCATGGTCATTGATGCTAAAGTAGAATTCATCTCTTAAACTTCAAAAAGATGTTTCTTCATTAGTGTAGATATTGAATTCAATTGAATGCACAATTTACTAAAGCAGTGGTTCTCAATCTTCCTAATGGAAGACCCTTTAATAGTCGTATGTGGGCATATCTGCATGTGGGCAGACCCACCAGGAGACAGATAGAGGAGCAGTGTCTGGGTTCCTAAGACCATTGGAAATATGTGTTTTCCAATGGTCTTAGTGACCCCTGTGAAAGTGTCATTCATCCCCCAAAGGAGGACCCCCACAGGTTGAGAACCACTGTACTAAAGTGCATAGGGCAGCTAGGTGGTGCAGTAGATATCTTTGAAGAAAATCCAAATGGAGTCACAAAGAGTTGGACATGACTGGAACAACTCAACAGCAAAAACAGTCAACAGACTGGTTCTGGTGATTATTAGTAGCCAAGTTTGTTACTTTGGGGAGACAGTGATTATGGAACAGTGCACATCTCTTAGCCTAAGAAAACAACTTAGTTTCTGTTCTAGGCAGCTGGGTAGCCCAGTGGGTAGAGCACTGGGCTTACAATCAGTAAGACTCATATTTTTTTAGTTCAAATCTGGCCTCAGACACTTACTAGCTGGTTGGGCAAGTCGCTTAACCCTGTTCACCTCAGTTTCCTCATCTGTAAAATGAGCTGGAGAAGGAAATGGCAAACTACACCCAAATTGGGGTTGTGATTCAGCAACAAAAACAAGTCCCAGTTATAGATACTGGATCTGTGGAGGTGGGTGTGAGCACCTTCTTTGAAACTTGTAAATACAGAGAGCCTAGAACCCAAAAGTTTCTTTGAACTTAAACATCTCAGAGTCTAGAACACCAAAAATGTCTTTGAAACTGATTGTCTTAGCCTAGACCATGGAAAATTTAAATGTTGTGCCTATGGTCATGCACCCAGTTATTTGTTAGAGGTAAAACTTAAACTCAGGTCTTCCTGGATCTGATGCCAGTTTTGTATCCAATACATACATCACATTGCCCATAGCACCTTGCTGCTTTTCATTTTTGAGAGGGAGAACTTGATCCATGTTTTTCTGCCTCTAAAATCAACTCACTACTATATCTTTTTCATCTCTCTTAATTTCTGATTTCATGCCTTTCCATTATGAGTGAGCCACTCTGTCAGGTGCTGAGGATAAAGACAAAAAGGAAACTTATCTGCCGTACTCTATTCATGAATTGTTGAGGCCCTAAATGTTCATTATCTGGTGGTCCACCTTCTAGGGAGGGCCCCTCCAATTCTCCTGTCCTTCAAGCGCCTAAGCTGCTCCACTATGTTAGGCCCTGGGAAATCAAAAGACAGAAAGGAAACAGCTCCTGCCCTCAAGTGGCTTGATCTTTTCTTGAGTGGCTGCTGTCCAAAATATTCAATTATCTGGTGCCCGACCTTCAAACATGCTGAGGTCCTGCTGACATAAGCCAAGGAGTGGCATTAGGACTTCAGAGGAGGAAAGCACAAATGGCTGATAGAACATTAATCTGTGATAGGACTGAAGGGAATAGGGAAAGAAAACTGGGGGAAAGAGTGTGAGAGATCACTGAGGGGGATATTTATTAAATATTTGAGTGCCTGTTATATTCTAGGCAATGGGACTCATAGTAGATTAAAAAAAAAAAAACACCCAAACAAACCAGCTCAGAGACAGTCCCTGCCCTGAAGGCAAGGCTATTGTACAGTATAATAACAGAAAGAAAGCTAACACCATCCCCAGGCAGAGTTCAATACTTCCTTTTCTTAGAGCCATCTTTGAGGTTGTGGGTGGGCTTTTCTTGTGTTCTGTCTCTGATGAAATTATATTTAAGCATAATTCCAAGTGGCAGATTTCTTCCTTCCCCCCCTTTTAACTCCTTCTTCCCTGACCAGTCAGCATACTCGAAGCAGCAAGTCCACATAACTGCCCCTGGAGAGCTAGGCTGGGAACTAGTATATTGGATCCTAGATTTAGAACAGAATATTGAGGCACAGGGACCTTCAAGTGACTTGCCTAGTCTTCTTGCTTTCAAGTCCTACTTAATCCACTATGCCACACTACCTCTTTTTTTGGGGGGGGAAGGAAATTAGGGGGGTATTTCTTTTACTTGCTGCTCTTCTTTATGGCAACGACATGCATAGTCAACAGGCCTTTCCATTTCTCTTCCTTTCTGGAAAAGGAGAAAAATCATCCCTTCTTCAACTACTGAGGGTGGCTTTGTTTCCTTTCCAAGGAATATGAACTTGTCCCTCATTAACAGACTCATGAGAAAATTCTCTGCAGAAAATGTGGATGTTTGGGGGGAAGTACTTGGGCTAGTGATTCACTAAGTGTCCCTTACCTCTTCCTTTTGAGTCATTTGTTCTGAACCTTCCACTGGGGCTTATCTGAGATCACGTGACTAACCGAAGGAAAGCTGTGAGACCTTTTTAAAAAAATCCATCTTGGCTACTCTTCCCTTTTAGTCTAGGATGGGGAATCGCTGACCTCTCCTAATAGTTCTGCTTTATTTCATGGAGCCCCTGACAAGGAACTTATGAGGTCAGATTGCTCTGGTACTACTCCTATACAGTCCAGATACCAATTTCACCCTTGGGGGCAGTTGTGCTCATTCTATGCAGAGGACAACCTCAGATGGTTCCATTAAGAGATATGAAGAGTGGTTAATTAACCCTCTTATTGCTGAAGATATTTTTTGGGGAGGTGGGAAGTCCCTAGATATATGTATATATATATATACACACACACACACACACATATTTAATAGATATTATATATAATATGTATATAATACCTACATGCATATATAATATGTATATACTACATATACAATATTATATGTATATAATATGTATATGCATGTGTGCATATATACACACATATTATGTCCTCCTAGAATACAACTGCACCATGAATCTGGATTTAATTTTGGAATAGAATCTCAGAAGAGCAACCCCAAAATGTTCATTCCCAATGCAGCTTCCAGAGCTATGGAAATCAGTCATCCCCAGTCTCTTAAAGAATCAAGATAAGGAGACAGCACCGGTTTTTATTTCAAAGGGATCTTCTGCCTCAGCTGATAAATTGACTAACACCTCTAAGCTTCTAAAGCAAATCTCTAAAACCTAACTCATTCCTTTGTACACTTGGAAAGCAGTCAGAATTCCTCAGTGAAATAGATCTTCATTTTTCAAATAGATCTTCATAAACTTTGAAGGAGGCTCTGAAGTTGAAATGGTAATTCTCAAGTTCTCTGTATAGTTTTAGTTGAAGGGACTTTTTTAAAATGCCGAAGGTGGGGAGGGGGAGAAGAGGAAAAACAGAACTTAACTATCAGAAGATAATTTTTTTTAATCAAGATTCAGATTTAACATTTAAAGAAGGATAAAAGCTATTAAATTTTTTCACTGTTAAAGGAGAGGAACACTATTGAATACTTTTTGTTAATCTCAGTGTCCGGTACATACAGTGCTGTACATACTGTAGCCACTCAGTAGCTATTTGTTGACTAGATGAATGAATGAGAAGTTGTTTTCCAGTGTAGAAAGAGTAATTCTAAATTCCTTAAAAGCCTCAGAGGGTGATAACGGTCAGTAACTTACTTTAATCACAAGTCCAAATGAACAACAGAGGACGAGGAAGAAATTCACCACTTGACAAACCCAGACACCTCAGAATCTACTGTCTCTTGTCTTTCTGGCCAGTTTCTTTCTCTTTCCCTTCATCTTTCCTTATGTTCCACTTGCTCTTAACCTCTCTTATTTTTTTCTTTCCCTTTTGCTTCCTTTCCATCTCCTAATTTTCATTCTTGCTTTCCCTAACTGGCAACAATATAGTAGTAAAAATATATTTTACTGTGGTTCTGGTTAGATGAGTTGAACATTTTATTCTGTATTGCCCAAATACAAAACAGTGAATAGGATTAGTTACACACACACACAGACACACACACACAGACACACACACACATACATACAATCACCAGGAAAAAACAATCAAGAAGGTCTTTACATATAAATGCCTCCTACATTTTAATTTTTGTCTTAGAGTTGCAGCTTTTCTACTATTAAATGTGGAAAGTTAGTCTAGTCAGTTAGTCCACACATATTTATTAAGTGTCAGGCATTAAATTAGGTACTGGGGATACAGAGAGGCAAAAACAGTTCTTGCCCTCAAGAAGCTTACCATCTAATAGGGCAGAAAACAATACAGATAGGTACATATAGAATGGCTCTAGCTATTTCAGGAGGAGGAAGGAGAAGGAGGGATGGGAAAGGCTTCTTGCAGAAAATGACATTTGAGTTGTCTTATAGGAAGCCAGGGATTCTAAGAAGCAGAGGTAAGGAGCAAGAGAAATGGGGTAATTTCTTTAGTGTATTATGGGGAAAGACACATAGCTGAGGACCAGTTGATTGGTCACTCTTTAGAGAGGAAGATAATTCATCAGCAGAATTAGAAATTCCAATTCAGGCAGTGATGTGAAAAATCTTGGGGCTTGATAAGTGAGAAATCCAGGGTGATTTGATATAAGGATTGGAAAAAAAAAAAGACACTGGGGCTGTTAACAATGGCCTAAAGCAGTTGTGGGGAACCTATGCCCTCGAGGCCACTTGTGGCCTTGTAGGTCCTTGGGTTTGGCTTTTTGACTAAGTCCAAGTTTTACAGAGGGATGGCTAGGTGGCACAGTGAATAGAGCACTGGCCCTGGAGTCAGAAGGACCTGAGTTCAAATTTGGCCTTAGACACTTAACACAAAGCTAGTCGTGTGACCTTGGGCAAGTTACTTAACCCCAATTGCCCTACCTTCCCCTCTCCAAAAAGCAAAAAAACTTACCCTACCAGAAAGTCAGAGGGGTGATGGGGGAGGATATAAGAGAGAGCAGATTGGTAGATGGGGTATACAGTGGGATCACTATTTTGGGGTGGTGGGTAGGAGAAAGATGGGGAGAAAATTTGTAACTCAGAATCTTGTGAAAATCAATGATGTAAATAAAAAAAATAAACATAAGTTTAAAAAAAGCAAAAACAAAATCAAGTTTTACAGAACAGATCTTTTATTAAGGGGATTTGCTCTGTGAAGTTTAAATTCAATCAAACTTGAGGACCTAGGAGGCCACATGTGGCCTGGAGGCCTCAGGTTCCCCACCCTTGGTCTAAAGGGTTGGGGATAACTATGAAGGATGAAAAGTGGATTGTGTATAAAGACTTGGACTTTTCTGTGCCTTCCACATCCGGTCAGTGGCCACATCAGGTTGGTTCCATCTCTTGAGGAGACACCTTCCACACGAATCCCCTCCACTCTGCTCCTAACGCTACACCCATGTAATTCAGATTCTCTGGATCTTTAGCATATTCTCTCATCTCTGTGACTTTCCATGGGCTCTTTGTCCCCTGTTCTTGGAAGGCATTCCACTCTCACAGCTGCCCCTTAGAATCCCTAGTGTTCTTCCAAGCTCTTCTCAATGCCACCTGTCCTGTCCTCTCCCCTCCCCCTCCCCAAGCTTCCAGTGCTTTCCTCCACTCTGAGTTTGGCCTGTGTTTACTTGGTATATTCAGCTTATCCTTGTGTGCATGTCCTTTTCCCTCAGGCACTGCCTGCTCCTTGAGAACAGAGTTCTTCATCTTTATCTTTGAATCTCCAGTGCATAGTAAGCACTTCATACTTTTTTCGATTGGTTGATTGGACCAAGCTATCATAACCATCTTTCATTGTTAGGTACCACCTCCTGAAGGAAGCCTTCCTGGATGCTCTCAGCTATGTGATTTTTCCCTTCTTCTTACTCTGTTTAAACTTCTCCCAAGCAGCTAGGCTAACAGTGAAAAAAAGCCTTCAACCTGAAGTCAGGAAGATCTGAATTCAAATTCAGACTCATATGTTTACCATCTGTGTTACCCTGGGTAAGTCACTTACCCATTTGCCTCAGTTTCTCATCTGTAAAATGAACTGGAGAAGGAAATGGCAAAACACTCTAGAATCTCTGCCAAGAAAACCCCAAATGGCATCATGAAGAGTTGGCCATGACTGAAACAACAAGACCAATGTTCTTTCTACCATCCCATGCTACCATAAAATGAGGAAATAGAAGTTGAGATGAGTTAAGTGACTTATATACGGTCAGAAGTGACCTCTTGACTCCAATTCTAGTGTTTTTTCCACTATTCCACACTTTCTACCTTTCTTATGGCTTTCTATGTGCCTTTCTATGCCTTATGTGTGCTTCTGATACATGCATACATACATATACACACACATATATATATATACACACACATACCCTTGTCTTATTCGCCCTTAAACTTGTGGAGGGCAAGGACCATGTCTAACTGGTCTTGGAATCTAACACAATGAACAGTAGAAGACATTACATGTAGTAGGTGCTTAATAAATGCTGATTGATTGAATGCATGCATACATGAATGAGTGACTGATCGAATAGTTAAAGAAACAAAAGGGGCCAGGCTTTGAGTTCCAAGAGCTTAGACTAGGGGAGAGAATTTTTTATGCTCATAAATAAATCAAAATAGCTAAAAGTTACCCAGATGAAACCTTGACAGTCCCTGGGAATCTTCTCCGGAAGCTCCCTTTCATCACAGAGGGCACCCCTGGAGCTATGCAAGCTAGGCAAACCTTGACTGTAGCTGCTCCAAGTCTTCAAGTCTGAGCATATAGAGTGAGTTATGTTTTAAAATTTTTATTTTCTTTAAAGAAACTTTGCTTTATATATGCCAATATGGTATTTCTTCCCAAAACACTAAATTTTCTTTTCATCTCTGTTCATTCAGCTCCACCCTACTTGCCAAACTACTCCCTAGTATTCACCAAAACAAAACCTCCTTTCCAGTCTATGCTTCCTTTACACCACCCTACCCCTTAGGTACAGAGTTTGTAGTTTGCCAGCACGGAGAAGGATGATTTCAGGGACTTCTCTTCCTGTGGATACCTGACATTCCATAAATTCAGAGGCAAAGACTTTTATTCCACTGTAAGAGATAAGCCTTAAAGTTCTAATGCCCCTGGGAGTAGAATCCCAGAAGACTCAGATACTCACTGATTTTCCTTTTTCTGAACTCAGAACTCCATTATTTATGGACTGTCCCCCCAAATTTAATTTATATTATAGCTTATAGTATTCTCCAATGGTTTCATCTGAAAGTTTTATTTTCCCAATTTAATTATCAGCTTTTTACAGGAAGGCATCATATTTTATTCATTATTTCCCATAATCCCCTAGCATGAGTCTGGGTCCATAGTAAACAGTCAATATCTGCTTATTGATTGACCATTCTTTGCTTTTCCAGACAACTGATAGGTTTTTGAAGGCGGTTGTAATTATTTCATATGGAGTCTAGAATGATCCTGGAGACTCACTCAAGGAGACTTTCATTCTGGGTCTGGAGAAATTACAATACATTTGTATTATATATAACAATTGTATAAAACAAATCCAATGTATTTGAGGTCACCAAAGGGATTTATGTCTACTCTAGGACAGAAATAGAAACCAGGTTCAGAGTTTAGGTGTGAAATTCCCAGAGCCATTGAATATTTGATTAGATCTGTTCAACCAGACTTCCACAATTTACCAAACATTTAGTAGGTCTTAGGGGCAAGGCACTTTGTTGTTGCTGAGTCATATCTATTAAGCTATTCCAATGAAAACCATAGGTTCAATACCCATAACAGGACCTGAGGCAAATAGGGTTAAGTGACTAGCCCAGGATCACACAACTAGTGAGTGACCAAGGTCAGATTTGAAGTCTGGTCCTCCTGAAGCTAGAGCTGGAGCTCTATCCACTATAACCTATCTAGTTGCTCTAAGACACTTTCTTAGATGTTGATATACATAAAACAGGGGGCGGAAAATCAAACCCTTCAACAATGACACAAACCAGTTCCTGCCCTCGAGGATTTTACTACATTGAAGTTCCATCTTGGTTTGAACTATATCCTTCTCTGCCTTAGGAAAAAGAGAATTCCTGGAGTCAGGGGCCAGGATATCTTTTGCTCTAATGTGGACCTGGCTGATATATGCCAGGCCATTTAACTACTCTCATGGACTGATGATAGCACCTAAATGATTTTATTGAACTATCCCATTACCCCTTTGCTGGGTGATGGAATGTGATACCGTCTACCCTCCTACTTCAGGTTGGAGACTGATAATAGTTGTCATTAGGAGATGAGGATTCTAAAGACAACCCTTTGCTAATGGAGACAGCAAAGATGAACAAATTTAAGGAGGTGAGACCTTGACTCTGCAAAAGGACAAATAGGAATGAATCAAGTGGCAAATAGACAAGGAAATGACTAGAAAAATAAGTCATTTTAATATGACAGATATACCTGCTTTCAGGGACAGCAGACTCCATTATGTAGCTTGAAATGGGCATTAAAACTTAGTCAACTCACAAATAAATGTATAGATTTTCAAATGGAATTTTAGCAAATATCCATGATTTTTTTTCCCTCTTTCTTTTCCTGAATCTTTCCCTGCTTTTAATCAGAGACATTCTTCTAAAGTGCTTTGAACCTAGGTGGAATTTTCACATGGGAAACGGCTGAGGGAGAGAGAACAGCCGGACCATCACTCCGAATGGGAAGTGCTTTTTAAAAAAAAAATCAATAAAATTATAATATTAGAAACATCTGGCTGTGAGACTGAACCAGGTACTTGGAGAATGAACGACAGATTCCCCAGCCCAGCCATGAGGTCCAGCCAGAAATAGCTAGGTGTAATGGCAAGAGGGCCACATTTGGAGTCAGGAGAGGCCAAGGTTTGAATTCTGCCTCAGATACTTATTTATTGTGTGATAATGGGCAAATCACTATTTGTTGGAGACTCAGCTTGTTTATCTGTATTTTTTATTTTTTTTATTTTTTTGCTTTTTGGAGGGCAGTTGGGGTTAAGTGACTTGTCCAAGGTCATATGGCTAGTTTTTGTGTTAAGTGTCTGAGGTCAGATTTGAACTCATATCCTCCTGACTTCAGGGCCTGTGCTCTATTCACTGTGCCATCTAGCTGCCCCTCAGCTTCTTTATCTGTTAAAAAAAAAGATAAGAATACAGGTAGTAGTCACTTCACAGTGTTGTATGTAAATTCCTTGTAGACAGGACACTGATGTATCAATGTCTGTTGTAATGTCCGTAATGTAATATCAATGTCTGTGAACTAGACATAAAATTGGAGAGAGGAACCTGACAGCCCAGAAGCACATTTCATCAGTGGCATTATAGAATAGATTCTAGGTCTAGGAGAAACTATAGGGACTTCACAGTCTTACTCGTTGTATAGATGAGGGAGCCTGAGACCTAGCAAGGTGACACGTCTTGTCCAAAAGAGGACCAAAATCCAGTTCCTAGTCCAGAATCCAATACTTGTCATAGCATCCCACATTGCAATATTCTGATTTAGATTTCACTCATCAAAGGAATGGCATCCCCAAGGGAAGCTCACTCCTAAAAAACAATATTTAAAATATAATTCTATAACATTTATGCAATTAGTTATCTATTGTGCATCCCGTGATATTCCTATAACGATAGAATAGATTTTTTTGTGTGTGGATAATATAGTGAATATTGGTATAGAGCTTTCTTTTTCCTTAAGAAATCTTAGTGTACATCTTCAAACTGTACAAAGACTTTCGGGACATTTTGTATGTTATTCTCTCTGGTCCTTATCACACACATTTGAGGTAGTTACTTTATTATTACCATTATATAGATGAAGAAACTGAGGTAGACAGGTCAAGTGACTCACTCTGGGGTCACACAGCTAACACAGGATTCAGATTCAGGTCTTTTGACTCCCAAATCCAGTGCTTTTTCTGATATACTGCCTAATAAAGTTAGTTCAAAAGATAAGTTTTTAAAAGAAGAATCACAAACTATCAATAATCATACAAGATGATAACTATAGAGCTGGAAAGGACCTCATTGGCATCCAGTCTAATCTCATTTTATAGACAGAGAAATCAAAATCCAGAAGTTAAATGATTTGCCTAAGATCACACAGGCACTAAGTATTAGAGGTGGAATTTGAACCCTGCTCTTTGGTTCCAGAGAACATGAGAGATTCCAAATCACTTATAATTTTTTTTAAAAAGTAGATTTTTTTAAAGTTCTGAGTTTTTGTCTCAGACCCATCCGATTGGCAAGACGACAAAAGACAAAAAGTACTTGTGTAAAGACAGATACATTGATAATGCATTATTGGTGGAGCTGTGAATGATCCAACTGTTCTTGGAAGTTGTAATTTTACTAGAAGTCACCTAAGTTGTACATAGCTTCTGACCCAAGAAATATCTTAAAGTGACTAGGCATGGACCAAAGACAGAAAGAAAGGTGCCATAAAAATATTCGTGGCAGCGCTATTCTTAGTAGTAAAGGAAAATATGGGCTTATTGTTCAGGGAAATGCTGAACAAGCTGACATATTAACGTAATGGAATATTACTTCACAGTAAGAAATGACAAGAATGAAAAATTCTGAGACATTGGGGAAGATTTGTAAGACCTAATGCAGAGAGAAGTAAACAGTGCCAGGAAAGCAACATGCACAATGAACACAATTCAAGAAAATCAAGGTTGAGGCATCTGAGAATTCTCATCAATGCAGTGAATAATATTGATTCTGAAGGACCAAAGTGGAAAGATCCCTCCCTCTTCTTCATAGAGAGAAGGCAGACGATAAGTGTGAAATAAGGCATATATTGTCACGTATGGAAAGGAACTGGATTGTCTTGTTTTGAGTCAGTCAGGTGGCATAGTAGATAGAGCTATGGATTTGGGGTTAGGAAGTCTTGGGTGTGGATTTTACTTGAGATATTTGCTAGCTTGGGTGGCATGGCAAGGTCATTCTGTCATACCTGAGTTACTGCAATAGCTTGCAGGTGGGTCTGTCTGCTTGAAGTCTCTCCTCCCTCTAATCTATTCTCCATTTAGCCACTAAAGTGATTTCCCTAAAGTTCAGTCATACCCTATTCAATAAACTTGAGTGGAGTTTATTGGAGGCTTCCTTTGGCCCCTGAGATCCAATGCAAAATGCTTTGTTTGGCATAAACTAACCCCCTCCTACCTTTCCAGGTAGGAAACCAAGGTTTTACACTGTACTCCCCGACATATATTCTTTTATACAGTGACACTGGCCTCCTTTCTATTTCCATGGACAAGACATTCCATCTCTTCTTTCTGGGCATTTTCTCTGGCTGTCCTTCATGCTTGGAACTAACTCTCTCCATCCTCCCTCTCTGTGCTGCTCTCCCCCTAGCTCCCCTTAAGTCCCTACTAAATCCCACCTCCCCAACACCTTTTAATTCTAGTGCCTTCTCTCTGCTCATTATCTTCTATTTATCATGTATACAGCTTTCTATGTGTATATGTATCTGTGCATGTGTGTTTGTTTGTATGGTGTTTCCCCCCATTAGATTGTGAGTTCCTTGAGGGCAGGGACAAAAAAAAAATTTTTTTTAAATTTACTTTTAGTTTACAACATTCAGTTCCACAGTCCCTTGAGTCCCAAATTTTCTCCGCCTCCCTTCCCTCCCTCATCCCCACCATGGTGGCATGCAATCCAATATAGGTTCTAATGTTTAATTAGTCAAGTTGTAAAGAAGAGTTATAACCAATGGAGTGAACAACAAGAAAGAAGGAATGAAACAAAACAAAACACAAAAGAGAGAGAGCAAGTAGTTTGTTCCAATCTACATTCAGCCTTTGTAGTTCTTTGACTGGATGTGGACAGTCCTTTCCATCATGAATCTTTTGGAATGGTCTTATAAGCTTACATTACTGAGAGGAACCCAGTCTATCAGAGTTAGTCCTCACAGATACAATGTGTCTATAATTGTGTACAAAATACTTTTGGTTCTGCTCTCCTCACTCAGCATCAGTTTATATAAGTCTCTCCAGGTTATTATGAAGTCTGTCTGTTCTTCATTTCTTATAGCACAATAGTATTCCATTACATCCATATAACACAGCTTGTTTAGCCATTCCCCAATGGATGGGCATCCCCTTGTTTTCTAATTTTTGGCCACCACAAAAAGAGCTGCTATAAATATTTTTGTACATACAGGTCCTCTTCCCACTTCTCTGATCTCTTTGGGATACAACCCCCAAAGTGGTATTACTGGGTCAAAGGGTATGCACTTATTCATAGCCCTTTGGACATAGTTCCAGATTGCTCTCCAGAATGGCTGGATCAGTTCACAGCTCCACCAACAATGCATTAGTGTTCCAATTTTTCCACATCCTCTCCAGCATTTGTCATTTTCCTGCTTTATCATCTTAGCCAATCTGACTGGAGTTTCTGTACAAACAAAGCATCCCCTCTAGTTTCAACTCTGCCTCCACAGAAAGAGTTGCTATAAATATTTTTGTACATACAGGTCCTCCTCCCTCTTATATGATCTCTTTGGGCTACAACCCTGGAAGTGGTATTGTTGGGTCAAAGGGTATGCACATTTTCATAGCCCTTTGGGCACAGTTCCAAATTGCTCTCCAGAGTGGATCAGTTCACAGCTCCACCAACAATGCATTAGTGTTCAGGGATGGTCTTTTGCCTTTTTTTCCATCTCCTCAGTACTTAGCACAGTGCCTAGGACATAGTAGATGCTAAATAAATGTTTATTGATCGATTGAAAATAATAATAGAGACATCTATTTCCCAGAGTTCTGAGAATCAAATTAAACAACACAGAAATTATGTTGTAAACTATGTAAATGCGAGCTATTATTCTCATTGCTTAATTGTTACAAGCCAAGTTTTTATGAGGAGCAGAGTAAAGAAATTAATAAGAAGTGAAAATGATGTGAAAAGACAAAAAGTGTCAATCAATCCACAGATCAGCAAGCAGTTACTAAATGCTTTGTCATAGGCCAGGCATTGATTGTGCGGGATCATAGGGATACAAGCACAAAGAATGAAATAATTCGATTTGGCATAAAACAGGTTTTATATAAAACAGTGTATACATACATCCACATATACACCTACCCAAAATTTACCAGTATATATTATTGGAGCAGGGATGGGGAACCTTTGGCTTGGAGGCCGCACATGGCCTTCTAGGTCCTTAAGTGGAGGCCACATTTGGCCCTCTAGGTCCTTAAGTGCAGCCCTTGACTGAATCCAAACTTCACAGAACAAATCTTGGAAGTTTGGATTCAGTCAAAAGGCCATGCTTAAGGACCTAGAAGGCCATGTGCAGCTCTGGGCCAAGGGCTCCCTACCCCTATACTGGAGCAAGGAAGGTCTCTAAGAACTTGTGTTGACTCCTCTGCATTGAACATGGGAGAACAGAGGTAAGAATTGTATAGAATGGGCAGGCATTCAGGTTTTCATTGCATCACCCTTGGAGAAAACATCCAGATTTATGAGATTACAGATCCATTTAAGTATTTGAGTGTATGTTCACGCACACCCACACCCACACCCATCCACCCACACACACACACACACACACACACACACACTTTCTTTGCCCCATCCATCATACTTCTAGCTTTTAATCTCTCCTCGTATTTTAAATAAAGTGTCCATAGAATGGACACTTTATACAGATCCTCCTAGCCTCCTATGTTTCTCCATCTTAGATACCTGGTGTAGTTACTTCCTACTTCCTACATTGTCTGCGGGCAGAAGTTTCCAGCTTTTTCCATTTCCAAACCCAATAGTCATCATTCTTAAATTTTCATCTGGAGTCCAGAAATCAAGGTCGAAATCTTCTTTTCTGATGCCTTCTTCTTAATGAACTGTTCATTTTCCAAATGTGCCAATCTCTTCCGAAGCTTTTCTTTCTAGCAAGAATGACCTCCTTAATGATGTCTGTTGTCATTTGCAGTTGTGTCCCACTCTTCATGACCCCATTTGAGGTTTTCTTGGCAGAGATAGTGGACTGGTTTACCATTTCCTTCTCCAGTTCATTTTTACAGATGGGGAAACTGAGGCAAACAGGGTTAAGTGACTTGCCCAAGGTTACATAGCTATTAAGTGTGTGAGACTGGAGCTGAGAAGATGAGTGTTCCTGACTCTAGACCAAGTGGTGGCAAAAATGTCTCTCTTCTCCCTACTCCCTAAAAGTAAAATGTGATTTTGTTTTGTGAATAAGCTTCAGAACAGGGACTGAGGTTTGGTAAATGAAATGTCTATGTGGGATCTTAAAAAATATTTTAAAATGCAAAGAGAAATCCTTGGTGGCTTCCCTGGACCAGGTTGCCTTTAACATGCATATATATTTTGTGAGTCTTTGAATTCTAGAGCTTGAGGGGTCTTAGAGATCACCTCATCCAACTCCCTTCCCAAAGGATGAATTCCCTTTACAACATGCTCATTAAGTGGTTATTCAGGCAATGCTTTAACTTCTCTGGTGATGGATCCCAGCTGGATTAGGGAACTGATGAGTTGGGAGGAGGTACGGAAAGGTTAAGCAAAGGGAGGGAGGGAGGAAAGGAGGAAGGAAGGAAGGAAGGAAGGAAGGAAGGAAGGAGAGACAGAATAATTTTTCAAAGGCACATAGGCAATGGACAGAGTCTGTCAGAAAAAAATGGAGAACATATTTAGGGCAACTGATTGAAAATAGTCACCCAGCTTGGGATGACCCTAAAGAAGAGAAAGATGGGAAAGGTCAGAGAGCTGAAGAGAGATAGATTTCCTAGAAGGAACTGGAAAGGCACTAGCTAAGTTTGTGAGGGAGATGGTAGTTTTTAGTATAGTTTTTTCCAAGAACCCAAATAGCAGTACTTGGCAGGCAGACCCAAAACATTTTACTTTTTTCAAAAACTGAAAGAGAGCTAAAGGCTAAAGCCAAAAATAAAAGATTGAAATAGAGTAAACTAACCAGAAAAACCTTTACCCTAAGGACTACTGCCTAGAGGAAGAGACTACTGAGTAAGAGCTAAACTATGGTTCCTTTTCACTTTCCAAATACTTCCTCACAGCCTAGTGAGATGGTTAGAATCATTAATCCTATTTTACAGATGAAATAACTGAGGCTTTCTATAGAGGTTAAGCAAATTGTCCCAGCTGGCACAACTAGGTAGTGGAAGAACCAAGATTTGAATCTAGATCCTCTGACTTCAAATTCAGCTCCCTTTTCCTTGTATCAGGTGAGTTTTTCAAATTCTCAGACTCAGTTTCTTTTTATGGAAAGTGGGGATAGCAAAACATTTGATGCATCAAAGGGTTGTTGAAATTATCAAATACAATTACATACATCAACCCTAAAGCACTAGATAAATGTAAGTGATTGCTCTAGCTTACCAGGAATTAAGACAAAGCACTCACACTTTTGGGATATGGAGCCATTACATTTATTGTACTAAATCCATGGACCAGTGGATTCATCATATCTATTTCCATCGGACAGTGCAGACTGGAGCATATAAGCCTTCTTAACCTGTGTGACCACATTCTCATCCTTTCATAAATCCTCCACAGGAACCTGTACTCTAGAAAGATCAGACCACTGGCAAGTGATAAATGCCTACTATGTGCCAGTCATTGGGGAAACAAAGAAAGACCAACCAACCAACCCCAAATAGTTCCTGCTCTCGGGGAGCTCACAGTCTAATGGGGGAGGAACCGACAACAACAAACAACTATGTTCCAACAAGATACGTTTTATAGGATTAATTGGTGCTGATCTCAGAGGGAAGGCATTAAGATAAGGAGGCCTGGGAAAGGCTTCTGGCCGGAGGTGAGATTTTAGTTGAGACTTGAAGAAATTCGGGGAAGCCGGGAGGTGAGGAGGAGGGAGGGAGTTCTAGGCATGGGGGAAGACAGTAAAAATGCCTGGAATAGAAGACAGGTATCTTATGCAAAGAGTCAGGAGGTCAGTGTCACTTGATTACAGAATATGTTGACTAGAAGGGTAGGAATAGGACAAGATATGAAGGGCTTTAACAGCAAAAAATCTGGAATTTTATATTTGATATTGGAGGAATAGGGAGACACTGGAGTTTATTGAATGGGGGCAGAGAAGTGGGTGAAGTTGATATGGTCAGAGTTAGACTTTAGGAAGTTCCCTGTGACAGCTTAGTGGCAGATGCAGGAAGACTAACAGCAGGCTATTCCTATGGTCCAGGCAGGGAGATGGTGAGGAGAGAAAGGAGCTTACCAGAGAGATGACACAAATATAAAATCGACCAGTGTTAGCCACAGATTAGATATGGAGCGGGGGTGGGGGGTTGAGAAAGGGTAAGGAGGTAAGGATGATGTGTTGGTTTTAAGCCTGGAGGACCGGGAGGCTGGTGGCACTCATAACATGGGGCAGGTACCACTTGGGGCTGTGATCCCTTGCTTTTGCTACATTAATAGTCATATTACTTTTGGGGAATCTCCAATGTTTTTTACACTGCTCTTGGCATGCAAATCATTATTGATTATTAGCAACATCCTATTCACGTAAATGGTGCACATTTCTTTTGCGGACACAATTTGAATTCTTCAGAGATTGTGGTATTCTATGATTTGTAGTCATACAGTGTCTGCCTCTAGGCAATTTAGATCATGGTTTCCAGGAGGAATATAATAGGTAAGCCATAAATATTTGTTGAATAAATATTGGCTAAACTTTATTCCGAGATTAAAAAAAACAAGCAAAAGCATGAAGGGGGGGGAGAATGAACAGTAGATGATAAATGAGGAACCCCAATAATATTTATTTAGACTTTATTGCAAAATTTGGCAATGAAATGTCTCCCCCAGTTTCAGTTATAAAGCAATTCAGTTACAAATGGGGTGAGTTGTTTTTAGTTGTTTTTTTTTTAGCTAAATCATGTCTTGTTCCATTCACAGGTTCTGTTACCATAAGTAGCCCCTTCCACTATTTCTTTCCCATCTGTTTCCTGTGTGATGTGTATTATTAGGAAACAATGATATCACAGCTTCTCTCTAAATCCGTACCTCCCTGGCTTGCCCTCCTCCACAATGCATATTTTCATTTCTCTTACTGGCTTTTGTCTTGCTGCTGCAATCTTTCAGGCACTTTTTGTTTGGCATTGGTGGTTGCTTTCTTTTTGATAAGTTTAAACTTTAGCTGCATAGAGGTCTTCAAAACATCTCGTTGGTGGGTATTTGATTAAGCCATTTGTTATTTGACTAATGACTCACTATTAAACTATGGCCGTCTCCTGGCATAGTGGTAAGATCTGAGGTCTTGGACTAGTAAGGGACCCATGGGACGCAATGGTAAGACCCCTGGTTCTGGAGAGTAGAAGTGCTATCTATTTAACCATGAGCAAATCAGTTCATCTCTCTGAGCTTCCTTCCCTTCATCTACAATATGGGGATAATGGTCCTTATATTAGCTGCTTCATAAGATTTCTTGACATTGGAGTGTTTCATGATTTCGCCAACCAAGGGACATCATGAGAATAGCACATGACAATGAGAAAGACCTATGGTTTCCTTAGTACTTGAGAATTCTCTTAGTGTGGGAACTGTGTCTACCAAAGCAAATCACAATCTAACTATGGCTTAATGGATTGATTCTAGGATGTTACCTTAATGAATTAATTCTAGGATATTCTATGGTTACCCAGCTAGTAAGTGTTCCAGCTGGGATTTGAACCCAAGTCATTTTGGCATGTAGTCATTTCTTAAACTTTTGCACTGTGGCAGAACCCTTTGATTTAAATAAAACTTTGGCAGAACCCTTGTAATAAAATCTTCTAACATTATTTCTAATGCATATTAATGAACCTAAGATTCATTAAAACAAAAGCAAACAAAAAATACCCTTAGTATTCCTTACACAACATCTTGAGAAACATTGCCCTATATCAAGATACTTCTAACATCTAAAAAATATTGTTGTATTTTTAAATATGAGGTTGGGGCTTTTTGTGCTTTTGTTAGTTTGCTTTATGACAGCAGTTCTTAACCTGGGTCCATGAACCCACTAGTGGTCTGTGGATAGATTTCAGGGTGACCTTAGATGGGGAGGGCGGGAAATCACATCTTTATTTCACTAACCTATAGTTGAAATTTAGCTTTTTCTTCAATTATGAATTTAAAAAGATTCTTCTGAGAAGGGGTCCATAGGCTTCACCGGATTGCCAACAGGGTCCAATGACACACAAAAAGGTTGAGAACCACTGTTTTAGGGAGTGAAAGTGCTGTACCATATCTTAAATGCAATCCTTTCCAGCTGGCTCTCTTCTTCCTATTCCTTCTTGATAACTGGACATTTCCCAGAGCTTTTGGATCATAGTGCTAAGCATGGACTGTCTTTGTAAAATATTTTAAGTGAAGAGGGATAAAATATTGAATCGATTATATATGTTGGTTCCAGGACATACCATGAAGCCTTCATGTTAGGATATTTCCCTGCTATCAGCTTGATTTCTCTCCTTTCTAGTACTCTCCTTTATTAAATAGATTTTTATTTATATATTTTATTTTGATGTCACCTAAGTTTCTCCTGGTATTTCCCCTTTGTTCTCCCTTACCTTATTACAAAGAACTTTTTTAAGAAAGAAAACAAAACATTCAGCAAAGCTATTCAGCATATTGAAAAAAAATCCAACCATATATGCAATGCTCCACATCCACAGATCCCTTACTTTTGCAAAGAAATATAAATATATGCCTTCTCAGTTCTTATTTGGTGTGGAACTGGTTCTTTATAATTTTGTGACATTCATTTTTACTTGGTTGTGGTTGCTTTTCTTTCTACTTATATTGTTGTGGTTACTGCATACGTTGATTTCTTGGCTTTGCTTACTTCATTTTGTACCAGTTCGTGTAAATCTTCCCATGCTTCTCTGTATTCATGATATTTCATTTCTTATAGCACAATACATTTCCATCACATTCATGCCCCATAATTTGCTTAGCTATTGCCTGATCAATGAGCATCTATTTTGTTTCCAATTCTTTGAAACTACAAAAAGTATTACTATGAATATTTTGGTGTATATGGATCCTTTTTTTTTTCTTTTTGGTCACTTACTTTCTTGCTTAATAGTGGAATCTCTGGGTCTTATTTACTTTATTTGCATCATTCCAAATTGCTTTCCAGATTCACAGTTCTACCAACAATGCATTTGTGTGTCAGTCTTTTCATAAACCCTCCAACATTGGCTAGAAATACCTTAGAACTACTGTGTCTTTCAAAGTTCATTATCTTTACAACATTGCGGTTACTATGTTGATTGTTCTCCTGGTTCTACTCACTTTACTTTGCATCAGTTCATACAGGTCTTCTAAGTTTTTTCGGAAACTATCTTTTTTATCATTTCTTAAGCATAATATGAAGTGATTTGCCCAAGGTGACGAGGGAGCAAGAGGCCCCTTGTTCTTTCTACAATATCCTGCTTCTCTCCCCTGATAATTCACAAATCTTAATATTTGAAATAAAATATCCAAATATTACATTGCATAGATATGTTTTATTGTTAGTGGCATCAACAGCAGATTGATAGACCATGTTTCAAGAGGTGAGAGCCTACCTAAAATGGGCTTTCAGACCAAAATGGAATTTTCTAGGATTTGGATTCTGAGTCAGCTTGAGGTCATTCTGGGCAGTGTCATAGGACATCAGAATCCTGGTGTTCTTACAAAAAAAAAAAGGAAAAAGAAATTCCCTTCAAGATGGCAGATGGGGCAGAATGTCCCAGGTTCTCCATAATTAATTATATCTCCCGAAGTATTGGTGTCCTTGCCTATGATTGCTTGTTGGCAGCCTAATCATAATCAACAACTTTGGAGAGTTTCTTCCATTCTCCCAGCCACTCTTCCAGCTACAGGAAATGGGGGTGGGGGTTGAGGGGTGGGGAGACCAGAGCTTATGTTGGTTGTGCTGACTTTACAAAGAACTGGCTGGGGCAGAGTGGAGCACTTATGATCTAATCAGGCTACAGAACAATTGCCAAATCTGACATTGTCACCACCTACATTTTCCAATTGTTCTCAGCTAGGGGGTGATTTATTTGTGACTTGCACAGGGCACCATGAGCAAACCACTCCCAGAAGTAATTTCCATAGGCCTGGGCTGCAGGTGTACATGTGATTGGTCCCTTTCACTTTGTGTCCAAGGGAAGCTTGCTGCCCAGTCCTTACTTTCACTGTCCCCAAGTGTGAGAAGCAGGGTGAGGGTTTTAGAAAGTGACACTCTACATATATACAATACCAAAATGCTCCCACATACATCATCCCTTTGAAGCTTATAATAACAATAAAGTATTATGATTCTAATTTTATAGCCTAGGAAGTGGAAACTCAGAAGTTTAATATGTTCAAGGCATTGTGCTAAGTGCTGGGACTCAAACAAGGGTTAACTACTATGTCATGGTCCTCTTTGGCAGTCAGGTGAATCCTAGGGACCTCTTCTCAGAATTTTTAAAAAATGCATAATTGAAGGAAATGCTAAATTTCAGTTAGCGATCAATGAGAACATAAATTTCAACTTTACACATTAGACCCCCTGAAATGTATCTATGGACTCCTTAGAGGTCCATAAAACCAAGGTTAAGAGCTCTTGGACCACAAGCCAGGCTTATTCACTACCAATGCCCTATGTACTATACAACACGACATTACAACAGCAACAACTAACATTGTGTTCATTATGTGCCAGGTGTTGGGCTGGGGATACAAATATAAGCAAAAAGAAAGACAGTCCCTGCCCTCAAGGAGCTTGTTTTCTAGTGAAGGAAGGTGACACATAAGCAGATTCTGCTGGGGTTGGTGGAGAAAGTCTGGAGAGTCAGGATTGTACCCTGGAGAGGAACGGAGACATGGCTGACCTGGGCCTCTCCCTTAAAATGGAGGTTTGGGGAGGAATCAGCCAACAGGTGAGAGTACTTCCAGCGCAAGAAGTAATCCAGGGCTGGAGTGTGTTTGCAAGGTGAAGAGGTTTCCATGTCATGGTACAGATATAATGCTTATAGACACTACCTTTGTATATGAGCAGTGGCCTAGGAAGTGGTGGTCTTCCATCTTGGAATAATCCACTAGCCTCTGCTGAACTGGGGCTTTCCTTCTGCCATCCAGAAACCCCTATCACAACTGGGCTCACTCAATGAATAAAATCATGGCTCATTTATTCAGCACTAAGAAGCAACAGGGCATAATGGACAGAGAGCCAGTCTGTGGGTCAGGAAGATCTGGAGTCAAGCTCTGCTTCTGATCTTGGACGTGTGACCATGGGCCCTCAGAGTTAAAGCTGAAGAACAGGCAATGAATGACCTGCATTGGCAAAAGAAGCTTCCTTACCTGGGAGCTCCTTATACCGATAAACTAACAGTTTCATTATCTATAGATAAACGGAAACATATATTTATTTTTGTCTGTATTTACACATTTCAAATGTATGTGTGTGTGTATGTGTGTGTATAAGATATTGCCAACATATTGCTAAATCTGACATTGTCATTACCTATGCTTTTCAATTTATATATATATATATATGTATGTATAGATATAATATATACACATGCATATATGTATATGTGTATAACATTTTGGAAACTTTACAATGCTCTATAAAAGTTGGCTATTATTCTAGAATTATATATGTATATTTTTGTATATACATATAAATTTACATTTTCAGTTATATTAAATACATAATTACATTTTCAATTGTTCTATAATATATAATAAAACATTTTGGAAACTTTACAATGCTCTATAAAAGTTGGCTACATATATATTTTTTTTATAAAAAATAAATTTAAATATTTT
>CM053596.1:252812558-252845819 GCA_028646575.1 Pseudocheirus occidentalis
TTTTTTTTTTTTTTGGTCTGTGAAACTCTGCTTCCAAGGGAGGAAGCTCTGTTCCAAATCACTGGGGTTTTCCCAGCTGCCAGAGCTATTGGGGGGGGTGTTGCAAGTCCCCCCAGCTTTGGCTTGCTGAAAGTTCACCCCAGGACCACCACCCAAGACCATGATCTGGATCCAGGCCACTTAACGCAAGAGCACTTGGCCCTGATCAATCGATTCAGCCCCCCTGTGGAGACTGCAGGCCAGGGACTCTGAAGCTGCCTGGTGGGGGCCGCTGCTGGTTCCAGCAGTTCCCTTCCCCCACTGCTTCCTTGCCCTGGGGGCAGAATTGCCAAACTGCTTTACCAATCCCAAATTACTTTTCAAAATTTCACTTTCACTAACAGGTGTCTGAGGATTTGAAGATTCCCTTAGGCCAGTGCTTTAGATTTTCTTTGAAGTAGAGGCTTGGGAGGCTCACTCCTCCAGGCCGCCCCAGGCCCTAAGTGGAGGCCGCAGTGGTTTTGGGCTGGCCGGGTCTCTGCTCCTCTGGGGTGTGAGCTGCCCCTCTCCCGTCCCATTCCTCACACCTTGGCAGATGTGGAGGTGCTGGAGGCTGTAGATCTCTCCTGCAGACTGGCTCCAGTGCCCGCTTGGCTCAGCTCAGCCAGGCTACTTCGGTCTTGGCTTCAAGCTGTTCCAGCCTCCGATCTCAGTGGCCACACTGAGCCCCTGCTGTCGAGCTGTCTTCAGCGAGAGATGTGTCCTCTGTATTTTTGTGAGTCTGAGAGTCCTAGACTTTATCTGGGCTCATATTTTATGGGTGTTTAGGGTAGCGGTGTGGGAGCTGCGGGACCTTGCTGCTTCTACACCGCCATCTTGGCTCTGCCTCCAAAAGCAGCAGATTTCTTGACAAGTTCTAAGATTGTCATTCAGAATTTCCTAAGCAGGCCATTACAGAATGTATGTGTGTATGTATGTTAGCCAAAATGCCGGCACTGCTTTTCTACTTGTTAGCAGGTAGTTCATATTATTTCAGAAGTTATATTTAAAATGCATTTTATGGATAGATTTTGATTTTATATTGTCTTAAGTTTCTTTTAGTACCTTCCACCTCTCCTCTCCCATCCCTTATAACAAAGAATTTTTTAAAAAGAAATAGAAGGGGGAAAATCAGCAAAACCAATTAATACATTGAAAAAAATCTGAATTAAAAACAAACAATCAAAAAAACTATACCATCAGTCCTCAGCTTTCAAGGAGGTAACTTTCCTAGAAAACCTGCATGAACGGCAGAAATTCAAATGAGAATACATTTAACGTATGGGAAATGGGGGGAGGAGGGGTGTCAGATTCCTTCAGCCACTCAAAACTGTAATCTTTTGCTAGAGATGGCTGGAAATACACCTTTCTGATGCAATTATTTATTAACAAAACAGTAATTCTGATAATCTGTAGTTTTATTAACACAGTAAATCTGAAATAACACATACAATGCAGGGGAGAGGAGCGGCAATGGGATGGGACTGGGAAGGACCCCAGCAGAAGTGTCAGAAGACCTGTAAGGTAAAAAAGGGAAAGGGGAACCTGCCATCTCTAACCTCCCTTTCTGCTCTGTGGTTGGATGAAAGCACATCCCCTTAGGTGAGTCCCCAGTCCCTAGTCTGAGCTTGGAGCTCCCAGCCTGCAGCTCCACCCCCTGGACACCACAAGCACCCTGGAGAGCTCTGAAGCAGGGCAGGATGGTATCAAAGACTGACTGTACAATGTTCCATAGGCATGGATCATCCACTCCCTTCTCAATTCTGTAAAGGAGAATGGGGAAGTTTCTTCTCATACTTCTTTGGGATCATGCTTGTTCTTCACTGCTCTTGAAATATGGAGGCAGATCACAAAGTCATAGCTCTAGAGCTGGAAGGAACCTCAGAGGCCTATAACTTCATTTTTAAAGCTGGGGCCTAAGGAAGTTAGCTTTTCCAAAGATGACACACATAGTAAATCCCCGAACCCATGTACTCTGATTTCTGAACCGTGGTGATTGTTCTCACAGTTACCTGTATCTACACCTCTTTCCTCTTCCATTTCTGCCTATAGTACAATGGAGAGATAATTGAACAAAACATGTGCTCTGAAAAGCACCGTGTGCATCCAGGGAAACATGAATAGCTTCCTTTGGCTGGAGTGGAAACCTGTATTTCCCTGTTACCAATCCACAAAAGATTTACTACTCACATTTCTTACTTTTTCAAGCTTATAAACTTAAACATATTTTTCTTACTCTTTTCCCCCTCCTTTTTGGTCTTTTCTCCTGTCCACCTAGCCACCCAAGGCTGAAAAAGCAGGAGTGGTCTATCATAGATAACTTAGATATATTGTACTTGTTTGAAAGAGAATGAGGTGGGAAAGACTGCGAAAGCATCCATGAGGAGAGGGAGATAGGGCCGGTAAGGTAGGTTGGTGCCAGGCTGCGGAGAGCCGTCAGGTCACAGTGAGGTCCTTATCAACAGGCACTCCTGTCTAGTGGGTTCTCTGATGGCTGCACTTTTAGAAGACAGCCTGATTTTGCAACGTGAAATTCTTGAATAGTTTGTCTCTGCTGTTATTTCATTTATAAAAAAAGGTAGACATGAACAAACACTCTGTTTCAAGCCTATGCTTGCTCTCTATTCAGGAAAAGATCTTTGTTCCAGTTTTTATCATAGAAATTTCAAAAGATAAACAGGATCAAATGTTCTTTTCCATATGATGGAGGCAGAGCACCTTCTCTAGCTATTGAATAATAAAGAGCCTCGAATGCCTGGCTATGGATTTTGTCCCATATTCAAACCAGTGGAAAACTTTGAGGATGTGACTATATATGAGGAAGCACCGGAGAATGAGGAGAGGGGTGTGTGGCTGACCAAAGGCAAACTTCAGCTACCACGTTTCCTATTTTTAATGGATCCTTATTTATTTATTGGGTGGTTCTTAATAAGAATCTTACTTTGACTTCCATTGACAAACACAGGTGAAGGAAATAAGTAAAATTAGTGTGTGAAGCTGAACGTACAATAAGAAATGATAAATGTTAGCATAGCTTTGTACTTTCTGTTATTTGCCGGTCATTAACCCTACCCCCAAGTGATGTGCAAATTAACTTCATAGGTTAGTGTCTACAGTACAGTGGAAAGAGCAATCATTCTGGGGTCAAAAGGCCTGGGTTCAAATATTACCTGGGTGATTTGGGGAGAAATCACTTCATCTCCTTGGGCCCTGATCTCCTCATCCGTAAAATGGGCAAGTTGCTATATATAGATGGACTCTCAGGTCTCTTCCAGTCCCAGAGCTATAGTTCCATGACCCCTTTATTTCTCTGATCTTTTAGAAGCAGGCAAGTTGGCCCTTAGACCTGGCATCTGGAAGTTCAAATCCTGCTCCAGACACTTTCTAGCTTGCTCCCTCGATCTTTATTCAATAAAAGATCTTCGTTATTGTTACACAAATTTCAAATTTTATATACAAATTACAAAACCCTGGACAAGTCACTTTCCACCTCAGAGTTCTCATCTGTAAAAGGGGATAGTAATAGCACATACATCCCAGAATTGTTGTGAGGATCAGATGAGAACATTTGTAAAATGCTTTGCAAATCTTGAAGTACTATGTAAATAAATTTATATATATATATATATATATAAAATATAAAGTACCATATAAATATTATGTATACACTCTATAAAATACTCTATAAATTATATATATGTTATATAACTTAGTACATAAATATCATATATACTATATAAAGTGTTATGTGAATAAATTTTTATATATGATATAAAGTATTATATACATAAATGTTTATATATTACATATAATTATTGTCATCATTATTGTTATACTACCTTCTTTGTCTTGTGTATCCCATGAACATGTGGTTGTTATTGGTATCTTTAAATATTTCTATGGTCACCATGTGCTTTGTTCTCTTGGTTCTACCTTCATCACTTGATATCATTGCAAGTGTCTTCTTGTATTTCTTTAATGTCTTCATATTACTAATTTCTTATGGTACAACAATATTGCAGTATATTCACATACTCCAACTTATTAATCAGAATTGGTCGATACCAATCGATGGATACCTAGTTTGTGTCTAGTTTGAGTTTTTGGTTGTTCTTTTAAATAGTGCATCCATAGGTCTTTTTTTTCCTTCATCACTTAAAGTTTATGGCTGACTTTCAGCAATCAAGGGTAGGGCTGACCTATGGAGAAGGAGTGGCCTCAGTGGAAAGAACTCTTTGGGCTCTGGAATCAGAAGACATGACTTAAAACAAATCCCTTTACCTTTCTGGAGGTCAGGCTCGTCATCTGCCCAAGGAAGGATCTTGACTGGAGAACCTCTAACATCCCTTCCAGATAGAAATCCTTTGAAGAGGAAGGGGGTGGGGTAGGGTGGACAAGGTGGAGCAAGCTAATCAGGCACTGAGAACTGGTACATTCAGAGAAGGAGCTGCAGTTGCCCCAAGAAGAATAGCTTATCCTGGATGGGAGGGCTCAAAGACAGTAAAAGTTCCTACTTCTGGGCCTTTTCTGCCACAAACCACAGTCAGTGCTCTGGGTTAAGTAAGGTAGTTCTCCAAATGTATGTATAGGTTTATAGGTGGGTTCAGTTGCATGCTGTCAGATTTATTTATTTACTTTTGGGGGTTTGGCAGGAGGAAAAAATTCTAAGCCTCCAACAGTGGTTTCTTTTACTTCAAGTACCATTGGATAAAACAAAATTCTAGGGCAACAAAATTACTTGGAATACCCAGTAGGGTGTTTCGTAATGGGATTCACTTTGAAATCTAAATTTCAGCTCTATTTGACTATAGATAGCCTTGGGGTCAGAAACTCTCACTATAGGATCGAAGCAGGTTTAATTTGAGGGATTTCATTCCCTTCTCTTGGTTCATAAGCCTTTGCCCAGAAAACCTGGGAAAGTTACCAACTTGTACCACATCTATGCACTTACAAGCATATAGTTTACCAAAAGAGTCGATAAATTTTGTTGTTTTGCCAACAATATAAGCTTTTGAAAAACACCACCACCACCACCACCCAGGTGGCATTCCAAACTGCATGCAATAATGTGCTAAAATGAGTGTCCCCAAAATGGTTTTTTGACTCTATAGCCATGCGGCATCAGAGGTGGTAGAATTTGGGAGGATGTGCTGGGTACAGTGGAAAGCATACTGGCTCTTCAGTCAGAGGGCTGGAGTTCAAATCCTGCCTGTTAGCATGTACTATGTGTGTGACATTGGGCAAGTCACTTAACTTCCTCTTCCTAATTTTCCTCATCTTTAAAATGTGAGAGGGTTGGCCTCAGTGAGCCCTCAGGATCCTTCTGAGCCTCCTGGCATGTTTCTCCTCAATCCCTCCCATTCCCTTGACTAATTCCAACATAAAAAGCTCTAGGGCAGCAAAATGAGAATTCAGAGACTGTTCTCATACTTTGGAATTGCTGAAGTATTAGCAGACATTATTACTATAGAGTGGTGGGGAGAAGGGATACAAGGAAATTTCCAATTACACCCCCAAATCCCACCATATGCCCCCTTCAAAGAGCATCTCATTTTACTTTCATTGATCTGAGCTTTGATTGGAAGTCACTTGTGAAATGTCAAAAATCTAACACCAAAAAATCAGAATGGGGAGCCACAAAACTCAAAATAATTCAATCCAAGTATAGCACAACCTAATCAGGAACTGCGCATTCTTTTTTGAGGCAGGAAGAAGGGAATGGAACAACACAGAGACTAGGGCCAACCCTCCTAGAATACCCTTTGTTTGGCATGCACTTTCATCCCCAAGTTGGTAACGATTGTCATGTTTGAGGTCAACTTTTTGTATATCCACACACCTAACATTGCAGTTGCAGGCAGGGAACACTTCTTCCCCTTAAAGAAAGTTCTATGATGTCCCTAAACTGGATTTGAATTTTGGTACTATTATCTAAAGAACTGGGGGGAGGTTTGGGTCAAAACTCTTACTAGCCACTTTTGCGTTCCTTCTTAGAAGTTAGCTTAGACTCTGTCAGGAATGGGCATATTGTAACATTTGGTATATTCCACTTGTATGGAATCTAAGTATTGCCTTCCCCCGTGGCGTGGCCTGAGTAAAGACATTTGGAGAGCTGGTAGCCTTCCTAATACAGAGAAGAGGATTGTGCCCTTGTTTGCTTAACTATTGCCTGTTATTTAAACATAAATGGGTACAAGATTTCCGGCAGCTTTTATACTAAAGCCAAAGTCAATTCAGGATCAATATGTATGCAGAGAGTCTATTTACCCACTTCTTTTAAAATGAGCTGAGCACTAGTTGACAATAATAGCGGCTGATCATGGCCTTCTCTTTTCTAAGGGCAAATGTGGTAAAAATGTCATCATCATTATAATGTGTATTACTAATTGTATATGACCTCTTCTTGGGAGAGGAGGGTTAGGAAAGTAAGCCTGGTTGAGTCTTAAGTTGTTTCTTCTTGTGTGACGTGCCTCATGAGCTCCCTGTAACCTTGAGAACACTTGGATAGCTCTTGAAGTATAATTCACGTATTACTGCACTGACTCATATCAAAACATCCCAAGGGCTAGTCAGTGGTAGAGCCAAAAACCAAAGAATCCCAGAGTTGGAAGGGACTTTAGAGGTCATGGACTTCAGTCCATACCTTAATAATGGAATTGATTCAGGCACCCCAGGTCCTACCTCAAAAGCAGACTAGGTGGTGCAATGAATAGAGCACTAGCCTTGGAATCAGGAGGACCTGAGTTCAAATTTCAGCCTCGGACACTTACTAGCTGTGCTCCTGGGCAAGTCATTTAACCCAACCCACCCTACCCCCCCCTCAAAAAAAAAGTAGATATGTTGGCTTACTATTACAGATACAAGTAAGAAAAAGATCAGCTAGGAGGAAAATGTCTTTAGAATTTAAACACTGGAGGAAAAGTGTCTTTAGAATTTAAATGCATTGCCCATGAGTGACTCAAGTACCATACTCTAAATTAATAAACGAGAGCTTGGCCCCATTCATTACCCTAGATATGATTTGAGAACATGGTCGTGTTAACATATCTAACTCTATATCAACTATCTGTGACTGATGAAAAATCTTGCACCTTGCAACTGCTTTAATATTTGAGAGAATGCTCGACTCTAGAAGTGTCCTGGAAAGCCTGAGGGTTGTTTGTACATTTGATCCCTCAGTACAGTTAGGCAATTTCATAGAACCTTAAAACTGAAGTTTTAAGTGTCTACTTCTGTCCTCCCATTTTTTTTTGGATGATGAAACTGAAGTCTAGAAATGTAAAGGGATTTACCTAAGAAAATAAAGCTAAATAGTGATGTGAGGACCACAATTAGTGTTGTGCTCGTTAATATTAAGCAACCACCATTTAATAAAAAAAATTTTAAGGATGTACACATGACACACTTTTAAGTTAATCTGCATTATTAGTCTAGTCTAAACTGGAGCGTCAAACACCCAGGAGTGCTGGCTGAACCATATTAAAATGTAATTGGAAAACGTCTTTATTTTGTTAGATGATTCTCAATGACGTTTTAATGTGGTTCAGCCGGCACACCTGAGTGCTGGAACATGACAGTTTAAGGCTCTAAAGCTGAAAATAGCAAGTTATAAAGTAGAGAAGAGAAAGGGAGAAAAAAAGGGAATATAAAGGAATAGACATTTCTATGATGCTTACTATGTGCCTGGCGCTTTTTCAAATATTATCTTTTTTTTATCCTGGAGTAGCAGAAAGAGGGCTGAACTTGGGAGCCAGAACACCCGAATTCAAATAATAGCTCTAAAACCGCCAGCTCTTGGACTTGCTTTGTACCTTCATCTGTGAAATGGGGATACTACTATGTGCCTTGCTGTACTTTATGGGGTAGAGTTACAAGAATCCAATAATGTCAGTAAAGTGCTTCGTAATGGTCAAGGCAGCCAGCTAGAACAGGCTGGGAGCTGATTTTTGCCTTGGAAATGAGCCAGTACCACAAATCAAGGCGAAATTTATTGTTTTGTTGATTGTCCGGACTCAGCAAAGTGATGGAGAAAATGTTAACCATGCAGATTAAACTTAAACGTATTTCATTCCTATATTCTCCCTCCCCTCCAGAAAGCTAGTTGTTAAACATTTACTAGCACACCCCTGAAAGCACAATAAAAATCAGATACAGAAGCCATTTCAGCCATCACCATGGCTACAGCCGCCAACATCCTAAGCAGTAAAACTAGCGATGAAACTCATTTAGGAATCTCCCATCTTCTGCCCTTGAGTGAGAGCTAGATTAAAGACGAAGAATGCACAGAAAGTAGAGCTGTTTGTTATGTAGACCGATGGGTCTGCTTGTCCCCTTGGCCGCTGCCCTAAGATAGTGGAGTGAGAGGAAAGCCGAGCAGTCATTTCTGCCACTTTGGCGTGGTTTGTAAAGATAACTGATTCAGATTTGATGTATATTTTCTTCTTTCAGACCAATCATCTTATCTCACACACACACATACACACACACATGCTGTTACCCTTGGGGACTGTCCAGTCACAGACCTGATAGAAGTTCCTTTTCCTAACAGTGAAATGTGCTCTTGTGGGGTTTTTTAAATAGTACTTTGCTTTTCAAACCCATGTAAAAGTCCTGAGACCCACCATGTAAATCATTTATGGTTTACTATGATTACTCTCAATCCATACTCATTTTATAAGATGACTTGGATTTTTAAAAGGCATTTGTAATGGACTATAAAGCTTCTAACGTGTTTCTCTCTTTTCTTTTACGTAGTTCCCTATGTACTGAGGAGCTGTGCAGAATTTATTGAGACTCATGGCATTGTGGATGGAATTTATCGACTTTCAGGAGTAACATCAAACATCCAGAAACTGAGGTATTCTAGCCTTGCCTACCATACCTCACAGCAGGACCATAACCAACCCCTCCCAAACTGATGAGTGTATTAGGGCTTTCTTGGGGACAGGAATTCCAAGGGTCATTATGGTGCCTTCAATCAAGTTTCTTTATCAAGTCCAATATAAATATCTCCAATAAAACGTCTAGGGGGGTTTATTTTGCTTCTCTGGACCCCTGATGGGTAGATTTTATTTCAGCAAAATTTACTAGTAGGAAAGACTGGAGTTATTTTTCCCAACAACAGTAGATTCTTATTTTTTTTAATAGAACATTAACACTTATTTGGTTTTTTTCTACCGCTTTTTGGAGCGAGGAAAGGCAGGGCAATTGGGGTTAAGTGACTTGCCCAAGGACACACGTTTAGTAATAGTTAAATGTCTGAGGCCAGATATGAACTCAGGTCCTCGTGACTCCAGGGCCAGTGCTCTATTCACTGTACCACCTAGCCACCCCAACACTTATTCTTAATGAGTCTCTAGGAAACCCATAACTCAATTGTGCTAGGTCCTTAAGTGAAACTGAAAGTCCTTAAGTGAACTGAAAGGTCTTCCCCTAACTTTCTTATACTCGTAATAATGAATGTAGTATAGAAACAGTTTTATCTATTTTAGAAACTGTTCTTTAGCCATGAAGATTCTTTTAGCTAGGCTTACAGGAAAACATACATGAATTATTCAACTAATTAATCATCTATTTACTTAATCATAAACTAGAAGGAAAATAAGGACAAACTTTCCAGTTTTTTCATTTCCCAAATGATTTCTTTCTTTAGAATGAAATGGACAAAGAATTTTTTTCTATAGAAGAGACTGCTGTTGAATACTGATTTATTGCTTCCAAATACTCTGTTCAGGAGCCTGAGAGATTTGCATTAAATCACTCGTTCTACTTTCTTCAAAAATTCATTAGCAATCATGTATTTTTGCTGGATGCTCATGTCATAACCAGTTCTTCAGCAGTTAAGATTGACCCTATACTGAGCACTAAGATTATTGGCAAGAAAATGAACTAACAGGAATGTTGGCTAGAAATTGAGCTGGCAAGAATGTTGGCTAGAAAATCTTGGTCCATTCATTTTTTTTATGCCTATAAATTAAATTGGTCATTGCATTTTTCTCTTTTCAAGGTCTTACTTAGTCCCTTCCAAATTTTAACAGCATCTGAAATTTTATAGCATTTTTTTCAAGGTCATGGAAATAGGACTCAAGGATGATCGGCATACCCTGTGTGTTTCTTTTTAGCCAATCTTAGGAATATTACCTTGTCGGTTTCATCTCTTTTGTCAAATATCTGGCTCTTCTAAATTAAAACTCAAAGATCTTATCATATAATTTGGAATTTAACTTCCAGTCATATGACATTTTGGGAAAATATAACTTGGTTTATTCCATGATGTGTGTAATAGAGCACAGAAGATATGAAGGTTTCATTCATCCCCAGTAGCCAGCTCCTTTCTAGATGCCAAGGTTTCGAAGATTCTGAGATGCAGTGTCTCATAGGAATAGAGAACCAGCTTCAAAACCAGGAAGACCTGCGTTCAGGTCCCACCTTGGATACATACTGGCTTTGAGCCCCTGGTCAATATTAACTTAACCTTTCAATGTTCTAGGCAGCTCTGTAAAAGTATAAGTTGAAGAAAAGGTGCTGAACTTGTATTGGATAAGGGAGTTATCTTGGTCCCTATATGAATGAAATCACAGGTCTAGTCCCTATCGCTATCAATCATCAGAGTTGCTTAATTTTAGTTCTCAGATTAAATTTATGTTGTCATAAACAAACATATAAAAAACATGTTTGTTGATAGTAATATATGGAAATAAGGAAAGAAACAGACCTGATTCACCCTATTTTCTCCTCCCCTCTTCCTACCCCCTACTCTTCCTTTCCCCCTTTCTTTTCCCTCTTCCCTTTCCTCACCTCTTCTCATCTTTCCTCTCCCCTTCCTCTTCTTCCTCTATCCCTTCCCTGCTTCCTCCTCTTCTTTTTTCTTTCTCTTTCCTTTCCACATCTCTCCTTTTTTCTCTCCACTCCTTTCCTTTCATCTGTTCTTCTCTCCTCTCCTTTCTTCTCCCTCCTTCTCTTCCTCTCTATCTTAGTCTCTTTCCTTCTCTCTCTTTCTCTCTCTCTGTCTCAGTGTCTCTCTCAACCTCTCTCTCTCACAGTCTCTCTCTCTCTCTCTCTCTCTCTCTCTCTCTCTCTCTCTCTCTCTCTCTTTCTTGACTTCCCTCCCTCCCTCCTTCTTTCCCTCTGGAATTTATTTGGAACATCTTATTAAAAGCTAAGTTTTTAATACTCATACTAGCCAATTGTTTTCATTCCCACCACTTTCATCTGAGAGATTAGAGATAGAAACTTCTCTGGGAAACTCATTACTCATTACTAAGTGATTGTTATGTCCTTCACACCACTGAATCTGTTTTAGAAGAGTACAGAACTGAATCAAAAGTCTTCCCCCAACCTTTTCCCTTAAACTTTTGTTTAGAATAGAGGATCTCGGGTAGGGTTGAGGTCAAGGTTGAAAGTACAGTTAGATCAGCCATTTCAGGTTGGTGATACTTTAATTCTGCCTGCCCCCGTACATCTAATTTGTGTTCTTCAGTATTGTTATGTCTCTGTCTGTGTTGTTTCAGGCAGGAGTTTGGCTCAGATCAATGCCCAGATCTGACAAGGGAAGTTTACCTTCAGGACATTCACTGTGTGGGCTCCCTTTGTAAGCTGTACTTTAGGGAACTGCCCAACCCTCTGCTCACATATGAGCTCTATGAGAAATTCACGGTAAGTTTTTCTTCTTCAATTAAAAGGAGGTGGGTGGGTAGCGTACATGGGTGTTTGGAGAAAGATGTGATAGCTCAGTTTTGAATCTCAGGGAGTGGGCTGCTTTTTGTGAAGTGGGAAGAAATGACTCACTGGTCCAATTTCGTAACTAGAGATTTATTATTATTATCTCGAATGTCATTATCATATGTAAAAAATGCTTACTTGTCTATGGGGCTTGTGGGGCTATTTTTTCTCCATCGTTAATTACTTATTTCCTTTTGGGACTGGAGAAAGAGAAGAGAAAGGAGAGAAAGAGAGGAAAAAAGAGAAAGGGGAGGAGGAAGCAAAGGGGAAGGGGAAATGAGAATAAAGAAGGAGAGAACAAGGGGAAAGAGCCATTCAGGCTAGGCTCATATGGAGAAAAGCTGTTAGCAGAACATGTAGTCAGCAAATAAATAAGAGTTAACTACAAGAAAAGTTGCCAAAAGAAATGTTTTTAAAGGTCAGGTATAATGAACAAGTTTAACCCTGGAAAAGAATTGGGGAAAATGCACGTCCTCTTCCTTTCTTTGCATAGGTGGGGGATTATGAATATGAAATATGGCTTAGATTGTCAGATAAGACTGATACATGAGTTTTCTTAAAGTGATTTTTTTCCTCTTCCTTTTTAAAAAAAATCTGTGTTATGAGGACTAGCTTGTTGGGGAATAGAGGAGAGAGTCAGAAAAGAAGGTTACGGGAAATAGCAGATGTCAATAAAAATAAAGTTTGTTAAAAGCCCAGCTTCAAAACTTGGTCTTAAATTCTGAAAAAGGACAACACCCCATAACAGGCTAACCTAATAGGCAGTCATCAGGAACCTGGGGCTCTCTATTAACATGAATGGGGAAATCACATGTGAGTAACAACCCTTTCTTCAAATGCTAAGCACAGCTACAAAGCAAAGAGTCATCTTTCTGTTGGGGCCCCCTGTGCTTCCATATTGGCTTCCAAAGCTCTGTCTGCAGGTAAACCAAGATCACAGCCAATAGCATCCTCTTTGAAGGGATAAAGGTAGAATTCCATTTGCTCAAACTTAACCAGTGTAGAAGGACAGACATGAGTGGGTGGTATAGTGGAAGAAGTTTTGACCTTGGCATCACAAGATCCAGCCTTCAATCCCTGCTCTCCTCTCTAGCTGTGTGACCTTAGGAAAGTCACAACCTCTCTGAACCTTAGATTCCTCTTTTATAAAATGAAGATAAAATCTACTCTGCCCATTTCACAGACTGTTATCAAACCTTTGAAAATACTAAGGTTATACTAAGGTAGTACATAAAATAAGGTTTTTAAAAATCTAATCTAATTTTATTTAAATCTAATATAATTCATCTAATTTTATTTAAACAGGGACCTATTATTCCCTTGTGTAGAGAAGGGAATTTACAGATGGAGACAAAAGGATTGTCTTTGTCTGGCCCTAACTTTGCTTTTAGTGTTGGGGTACACTAGCTCTTCCTTCCTGAAGGGGACCTTGACTTCTGTAGTCTAAGGTTCTCTTGTCCTTGAAGCCCAACCTGAAACCCGGGGCTCCTGAAACTTCTGGCCCCTCTACCTGCTTGATTCCCTTAGTCCAGGGATTTCCCACACATAAACTCCTATTACCTCTCCCTGACCCAGGTCATTTTCCAGCACCCACCAACTGCTTTCACTCACTACAGACCATGGGGGCATTTTCTTGTGTTTATTAAACATAGAAAGGGTGTGTCTATACACATTTAAAAATATATGCAGGGCGATACAGTCAGAAATGCGTACGGTCCATATTGTCTCATGCACTTAACTTTTCCCATGTTATCCTAAACTGATTCTCTAGTAGCCAAGAATTGTGTCAACTGCATGTGCAGATGGTAACAGCTTCACTTTAGAGCATTGCTTCCTCACCTCCAAGACCAATTAGATTCTCCCAATGGGAACGAGTTTACTGATTGATTGGTACAATTTCCCAGTCTCAGGCTCCCTCTTAGCCAATCTGGAGACTTTCTGACAGTATGGATGGATCCTCTTGTCCCAATCCAAAATATTACATAATTCTTGACATCATTTCTCCACTCCCACTTCCCCCTGAACAAGGAATAAGCAAGGACATATAAACAGGTACATTAGCTTTTATTTTTTTTAAATTTATTGCCTTGTTTATTTACTTTTAGTTTACAAGATTCATTTACAGAATCACTTGAGTTTCAGATTTTTCTCCCCTCCCTTCCCCCTCTTCCCCCTCATGGTGGTGTACAATCATGTATGGGATCTGCAAACACTTTCACATTGTACAATAGTCTTGTTGTATAGAAGCGTTGTAACCAATGGAGCTTTTAATTATTTAAAAAGTACTTGGTTTTTTTCCTCCAGGTACATGGTTTGTTGTTTGGGGGTTTCTTTGCTTTTTTGTTTTTTTTTTGAGGGGGGAAGGCAGGGAAATTGGAATTAAGTGACTTGCCCAAGGTTACATGGCTAGTTAAGTGTTAACTGTCTGAGGCTGGATTTGAATGTCCTCCTGACTCCAGGACCAGTGTTCTATTCACTGCACCATCTAGCCACCACCCCAGGTACATGTTAAAACCATTTTTAACTTTTTTTTTAAGTATTGAGTTCCAAATTCTATTTCTGCCTCCCTCCCTCCTGAGATGGTAAGCAGTTTAATATAGGCTATATATGTGCAATCATGAGAAACATTATCACCTTTGCTCATTATGGAGAGTCTACCTGGAAGCCAGGAAGACCCTGGGCTCTCTGTCACATATTGGCCCTGTGATTCTATTTGTGTCCTGGTAAGCTGTATATCACCATGTCCCGGTGTCCTTTCCCAGAATCTTTTCCATCCTGTATCCACATACTCCAGATCACATGAGAGTGTTCTCTAGGGCTTATTAAACTAGAGAAAAGAGTCTATATAAATTAAGGAACAGTAGAGCAGAGCAAAGTAATCATAAAGAAAAATATAAAACGAACCCCAGACTAGTTGATGGTCCTAACTTTACTAAAATTCTCTCAGATCCAGCTTGCCCATCTTGGCTCTCCAAGATTAGGAGGTTCATAACCTCATCCATGTTCCTCATGGCCCCAGAAAAGAATGACTTCTTCAGTCTAGAGTACCTTCTCCCCAGTGCCTTCCCCCCTGACCTCCCGCCTCCATCAGAATTTAACCTCATCTGTTTTGAGCCCTCTGGTCCATTTTTCCAATGCCAGGTTCATACTCAGCCAATCAGGAAGACTCCTGCTAGTAGAGGTATAGTGGATAGAACACTAGACCTGAAGTCAGGGAAATGTGACTTCAAAGCTGGCCTCAGAAACTTGCTTAACTGTGATCCTATCCAAGTTACCTAACCGGTGTCTGCCTCAATTCCCTCATGTGTAAAATGGGCTGGAGAAGCCAACAGCAAAGCACTCCAGTATCTTTGCCAAGAAAACCCTAAATGGGGTCACGAAGAGTCAGATACAAATGAAAAAGGACTGAAAAGCAACAAAAAAATCTGGACAAATAAAAGCACTTACATTCCAGGGTGGTTGTGAGAATAAAGTGAATTTATATCCCTAAAGATCTTTGCAAATGTTTAAGTACTACATAAATGTTAGCTATCATGGTAGGTTTGGTATGGTTTGTCCATAATATTTTATATTCTCTTAGTTAGGAAGAGATCTAATTTTGCCTCCATCCATCACAGGACAAATTAAAAAATACAAAAATATATTAACCTGGTTCCCATCGTGTCACACAGTATAGTAAACTGACCTGACTCCCATGCTGGGTAGATAGTAAAACCATATTCACACAGGCCTCCCCAGCTTTCTCTACAACCATTCCCTTCAGATTTTCTTGTGACGTTAATATTCCATTATAGTCATTTATTATAATTTGTTAAATCATTTGTCAATTGATGGGCAACCCTTTTGTTTCCAAATTTGTTGCCCTTACAAAAAAGCTGCTACAAATATTTCCCTACATACGGATCTTTTTCCTTTCTTTCATCTCTTTGAAACATAGGTCTTAGAGTGGTATCCTACAGACATAACTTTTTGTAAAATCTGTCAAATCTTAATTCTGTTTATATTGTATTCAAACACACGTAGTTACCATGACAGGTATAAATACCCAGGTGACAAGTCTTTGATATAAGGTCCACTTAAACATGGGCAAGAGACCAGCAAAGGATTCAAGAGAATTAGTCTAGTAGAGATTTCTTTATAATTAACAAAGCATATTTCAATGAACCTTTGCCTTGAACATGAACACATTATTCACTTATACATGACAATGATCGTGTTTATCTAATAGTCTTTATCAAGTTCAGAATAACAAAAAATAAATTATAATAATTATAAAGACAGCTAGTTGACACAGCATTGAGTGCTGGACTCGGAGTCAGGAAGACCTGAGTTCAAATCCAGCCTCAGACGCTTATTATCTGGCTGGCTTTCAGCAACGTACCTCAGTCTCCTCATCAGTAAAATAGGGATAATAAAAGCATCTCCCTCTTAGGACTGTTGTGAGAACCAAATAAAGTAATATTTGTTAAACACTTTGCAAACTTTAAAGCATTATATAAATTCCAGGTAGTAGTAATAGTAGTAGTAGTAGTAGTAGTAGTAGTATATTGCAGTAGTAGTAGTAATGTAGTAGTAGTCATATGCAGCTGTTGTCCTTGTTCTTATTGTGGTACAGGGTGAGAGTAGGGGACCAAGGGTGAAATATGCCCCCAGAATCAAACTGTGAATCCAAATGATCTTGACTCAAGGTTACATGTAGACACTGAAAAGCAAAAGCAGATCAATGCCGCTGTGCCTCAGTATTCTTACAGGAAGACTGAAGGAATATGAGTATTAAAATTTTTTTAAATTAACATATGAAAAGAAAGAAATGAGGTGATATAAAACAAAAAATGTAAAAAAGAAGAGAGCAAACTCGTGAGAAGGCTGGTTTCCTGCCCGCTAGTGAGCGCAGGGAAGGGGTCTCTGGGCGCCTTATCCAGGGGCTCTGGTCCTTCGTTCAGTGCATCCACTCCCTGAAGTGTTTTCTCCTTTCTCTCCATAGCAAGCAGTCTCCCACTGCCCAGAAGAAGACCAGCTGGCCCGCATCCAGAATGTCGTCCAGCAGCTTCCCCCACCGCATTATAGGTGAGCATCCTTTGTCACTCTTGTCATTACCATCATCTTTTATATTATTCATTGTCAATGATAAGCCATAGTAAAATAATCAGACACAGACATCCTATAGAGAGGGCGTATATCGCTATGCCTTCATTGCATTTTCTGTAGCAATTCAAGGTTTGTAAAGCACTTTATATGCATTCTCTCATTTGAGCCTAAAACAAGCCTATGAGGTACTTTTAGATATTGTATCCCCACATTTCAGAGGAGGAAACTGAGGGTCAGAGTGTTTACTTCAGAGGCAGGGTTTGAACTAAGTTTTCTGGAGAATAAGCTCAATATTCTACGCACTGTAACACCCTGCCCCAGAGGCTCTTAGGCTCAGGCACGAGGTACGTTGTGTGGGTGCCAGGTCCTGCATGGCGATGTATTTTTATGATGAAATGGACCTAGCTTCAATATCACAACCTGCCAGGGTCTCAGGGTGGGAGGGAAGCTTTTAATATGGGAAGAGGGGGTTTGTAGAGATTTGGGGTTTAGAGGGCCAAGATAGAATCAGACATTAGGGTATCAGGACAAAATGAAGGGAATGGGTGAGATGAGACATCTTGGCAGGTAAACCAGGCAGAAAATGGAGTTTGAATGGATGGGGAAGTGTCTAGAATTGGTAAAAAGGTAAACAGCTCAACCCAAGCTGGTCCTGGTATGGAGACCACTTTCTGACTTGGCCCCTAGTATTCTTCCTGGGTCCAGCAGGAGGGTGCTACTCTGCAGGAAGGGGGTACTGTCGCTGAATCTTGAAGGAAACTAGAAATCCTAAGTGGTGAAAATGAGGAAGACGGCATTGCAGGCCTGGGGGACAGCCAGTGCCAGGGCATCAAAATGAATGTTGGTGTATCCCATTTAAAGACCTGCCTGAAGGTTAATCCAACTGGACTACAGAGTTTGTGAAAGGGAGCAATGTGTGGTCAGACCAGAGAGGTGTGCTGGGGCCAAGTCATGAAGCGTTCTAAAGGACAAACATGTCTTTGATCCTAAAGGTAATGGGTGGCCTGCTGTATTTATTTAATAGACAGGAAGAGAGGAACTGAAAAGAGAATAAATTGGGGAATCAGGCCCTTCTCCCTCACCAAATATTCAAATTTAACAAACATTTGTTAAGTGCCTACTATGTGCTACTACGAGCTAGGGCTCTGAGGATAATACAGAAATGAAAAAAAAAATCACACACCTTATCTCTCAAGCAGCTTAAAATAATGACAAGAAGAGCTATTCAAATCAAGTTTGCCAGGGCTTTACATACATCATCTCATATGAACCTCATGACCTCATAGCAGATACACAGGAAACACAAAAATGCACCAGCAGAGATACACCACGTACACAAATGAGGCGTGGGTGCGTCAGGAAACACAACTCAAGTTCTCTAGGAAAATGGGAGGAGACAAAGAATTTTTTTTTCAGAGTGAGTTGAGGTCAATACTTTGAGCCCTTCACTGACTCTCCAATAAACTTCTTACTACTGTCCTCAAAGTGCTCTAATGGCTAATCCTCCCTAACCTATCAGCTTTCAGCTCTTCCAGCCCCCCATCCCTCGCCCAAATCTTCCTTCTCCTTGCCACCAATGTGTTTTTCCTTCCTTCCTGAGTCTGCTTAGACCATCCCCCAAATACTCAGAGTGATCTCTTCCTTCTCATTCATTAGCCATGTCCTTCCTTTAGATCAGGGCTCAAGATCCAATCCAACAGCAATCCAATCTAATAAGCATTTATTAAGTGCCTAGGAATTATAAAGGATTTTATTAAGCAAAAAGGGTACAAAATCAATGTGGAAAATTTTCCATACCTTCAAGAAACTTACATTCTACTGAGTCTTTCTCCTTCTGGAAATATTTGTCCATCTTGGCCTGACAACTGCCTTTTTTTTTGCACTCATAGACATTTCACACCTCTTCTGCTTGTAAGCACGAGACTTGACCAGCCCTGACCCTTCTAATCACATTGGGTTGTATCTTGTGTGGATTTTACGTTTATCTTGATGTTGACTTTCCTATTTATAGAGGCCAAGAACCATGATCTATTACAGCTATGTACCCCAAGTACATTGCTTTTATAACTCTTTTGGCCTCCATACTTACAACAGAAACTCATGGGGAGGTCAGTGTTAGGGAACAAAGCTAGTGACCAATTATGAATGAGAGAGATGCCCTCCCTAACACTTGAGTGTAGAAGGGCATAATTAGACCCACAATAAAACCAAAACAATGGAATACAAGGAACAAGAAAGTTTTTTAAAGTTCAACTTCAATAACAATGGGGTTTTACTGGTTTTGTTGACATGGTACTGGGTCTTGCACTTCTCCCCCAGTCATGATTCCTGCTGCCCCACATAGTCCTGTCACTGAAATCATCCACACCTCACAGTTCATTCTTACAACTTATTTTCTTTATTTTAATATCCCCCTCTTACCTTTCCTCACCTTTCTCCCTCACAACCTCACACACATTTTCTTTAGAACTTGTCCCTGACTGTTTTGCGTTAAGGCCTTAGCTAAGGTACGACAAACATCCTAGACTCGCAGAATAATGGAGTGGTCCAACTCCCTCATTTTATTGATGTTAAAACTGAGGCCCACAGAAACCCAAACAATGTCCTTTCATGGCCTGTGCTGTCCTGAATAAGGCAGAGAGTTACATCCAACATGTGTTTGTTAAATACATCATATGTACAAAGTAATGTATTAGGTGCTAGAGATAATACCAAGGCAAAGATTAATTAATAGTCCCTGCTCTAAAGGAGCTTACATTTTCTTGGAATAATGATTACCAGAGATATCATGAGATCTTCCTTACATTTGTCCAACATTCCTGAGGCAAGATTCCTCATATATCCCTTTAAATCTAAACTTTGAAATTATCTACAGATTACAGGATTCACACAGACATTGAAGTTTTTTACTTTATCAAAAAATGAACCATTACAGGACCTTGGAATACCTGATCAGACACCTGACCCATATCGCCTCCTTCAGTAGCAAGACCAACATGCACACCAGGAACCTTGCATTGGTGTGGGCACCAAATCTTCTCAGGTAACATCTTCACATTAACTCAAATTTTAAAAAGAAGGTCAATGAATTGATGTGAAAAAAATCTGCAGAAATAAGAGAGTAAACGTGATGACTACGCGAATTCAAATGAAAGCTACTCTAAAAGTCTACTAAACTCAGATTAATTTTCATGGCAAATATTGATCCCAGGAAATGGAATAAATTCGTTTCTTTCCTTAACTGGAAGTTGCACACCCAGTTAAATAGTATCATTTTGTTGATTGGTTTTGCTTAAATGTTTTTCTTTGTTACAAGACAGGGTTCAATGGCAGTAGGGACCAGTGGGAATTGGGAAATGACCTTGCTATATAGAAAACTTAGGGGAGGGACAATCAAAGGACAGCCCCCCCCCAAAAGCAAAGAATGAGCAGTTAATGAGTTCAAAGCATCCATTATGGGAAAATTAAGATAGGAGATCATAAAACCTTTTTTAAATAATCTTGCTTCAGCTAACTAAATCAGGAGGAAATGATTCATGAGGGGTGTCTGTGCGGTTTAAATTGATTTTGATGGCAAATCTTCAGCAGTTAAATCTGGAAACATCTGGGACCAGATGGACTTTTCTCATTATAACTACAGTAGAATATAGATAGACTCATGGGTCATCTCTCAAGAAAAACTTTCTGGTCTTTGTGTGTGTGGAGGACTGGCTATTCTCACCTTCGCTTTTAACTGGCTGAAACCCAAAAGGTCTGCTTACTGAAGGAAAAAGACAGGCTCCAGCTACTTAATGAATGATGACAAGTCCTTGAGAACAATAGGGGGAAAGGCTCTTTGAGGGGAAAAAAATCCACTTCCTTGTTACTTACTTGTACAGACTGTTTTGTTTTTAAAAGCCCTCTGTGAGTAGTTGATTCTCAATACCAACAGCTAGTCATGGTAGTTATATAAAACATGTTTACCGTATAATAATCAGAATTAGGTACTTGATTGTCAATCAACATTCATTTATTAAGCAGCTATTGTTCCAGGCTCTCGGGACACAGACAAAAATTAAAGTCATTACCCTCAACGAGCTTACGTTCTCCTGGGGGGAGAGCACATGTTTGTATAGAATAAATACAAGACGGTTTTGGGAGAGAGTGCACTAACATCTGGAAAGGCTTCATGTCTAGCAGTTCTTAACATTTTCCCTGTAATTTATCCCTGTGGCATTCTGGTGAAGCCTTTTGACCACTTCTCAGAGAAGTGCTATAAAATGAAATGAAATGAAATAAAATAAAATAAAAAGGCAGATTATCTTGAATTACAATTATCAAAATATTTATTTGAAAACACCAAATTTACAGACTTTAGGATAAGAACCCCTCGTGGAGAAAATGATATTTGACCTAAACTTTGATGGAAATAAGAGATTCTTAGACACACAGGCGAGGTGGGGATGCATTATAGGCATGGGGTATACCTAGGTCAAAAACTTGGAGGTGGGAGGAACTGTAAGGAGGACAGTATGGATAAATGCTGGATCAGTTAGTCAGACCTAGCTGCATCACCATACAGGTTAGCAAATGTTAAAAAATTGGGTGATTTGGGCTCCTAGGTCTTTTCTGACTACTTTTTCTTTCCTATCCCCTAATGCACTGCTGCTCACTCTGTATTTTCCCGTGTGCCTTAGGTCTAAGGAAATTGAAGCTATTGGCTGTAATGGAGACGCAGCCTTTCTCGCCGTCCGAGTCCAGCAGGTGGTGATTGAGTTCATCTTGAATCACGTGGATCAAATTTTCAGCAGCTCATCCTGCTCCATAGAGAATAATGGTAATCGTTTGTCCTGACATTTGTCACATGACCAATCTTTCTTTGCTGTAGCTGCGTAAGCCAGAAACAAGTTGGTACAGGAACAGAATCCAAGCCGGTGTCTGTTCCATGCATGGCCCCGTGCCGTCAACATTTGTTAGGCCTTCGCATGTCTGTGTCTGCTAGACGTATGTTCTGTGTGTTTGTCATTGGCCTTTGCGTGTTTCTGCCTGTTCTGTGGTTCATGGCTTGCACCTGTCACATATTCGGTCCCTGTGATGTGATTAAGGGCAACAGGATTCGTGCAATTATTGCAGTCATAGAGACTTTTCTAAGCCATTTACAAAGTTGAGTTAATGTTTGGCAGCAATGAGAACATTCTTCTGTTCCAATGCTTATAGCTGCCTTTTTATTTCTTATTTCCCTGCCACCTCAGAAGATGCTGATGCCTTCATCTTGATCACTTAAGTACAAGAACTAATCAATTAACCAGTCAAAAGACATTAGTGCCCATTGGGGAGTCTGGTCTGTGCTGACTGTTGGGGATGCAAACACAAAAATGAAACTTCCCCATTTCAAGGAACAGACGCTCTACTGCGGGAGACCAAAGGTATCTGCAAAATATGTATGGACTGGATCTGTGATTTCACTGGTCTAGGGATTTCCTAAATGAGAAAACCTCCCATAGGTCACCGCCTTCTCCACTGCTTAGAACACTAAGGATGACTTCCCTGAAGTCACCTAGGCTGTATGATTCAGAGGTAGGATTTGAACCCAGGCTTCAAGGTCAGATCTATCCACTATATCATGCAGCTTCCCTATGTACAAAATAAATGGAAGGGAATTTGGGGAAGAAAAGGGGTAGAAGCTGGGGCAGATGTAGACAGTGGCATTTGAAGGAATGCTAACGTGAAGCAGGATCACATTCTAGGGGTGGGAGACAGTCAGTACAAAGGAATGGAGATAGGACATTGGATGTCTCACAAGAAGATCAGTAAAAAGGTCCTTTTGACTGAACTGTGGAGTGCAAAAGGGTGACGATTATGGCCTAGAGCTCCTTTTATTTCTCTCCCAGGCTGGGGAAAATATGGTTCCCATGGTCTGTGGTGGAGCTGAACCCACAAGGCAGGATTAAGTATCACAGCTTCAGAAGTAAGAAAAATGCAAGAAACTTCATGTGAAATTCTAAAAGTGGAATAATCATAGCACTCACCTCCCTGGGCTTTTGTAAGGATTTTATACAGCATATTGCAAAGCTTCAAGTACTATATAAATGCTAGCTCTTATTTTTCATTTATTTGTTTGTTTGTGTGTTTTTGGGGGGAGGGCAGGGCAATTGGGGTTAGGTGACTTGCCCAAGGTCACACAGGCTAGCTCTTATTAATAAAGAATTTTAGTGAAAATCCTGACTTGAATTGCCCAATAAGTGACAGAACTAATTAAATTGGAAGAAGGTTTAAATTTTTTTTTTGAAGTTTATTTAGTTTTCCTCCAACATTTGTCCATGTTTATGACTTTGTTGATCGCTTGTTTAGGAGCATTATAGAGGGATTTCTGGGTCTTGTTGTTATAGTTTTGGTCATGTCCATCAGGACATTTTTAGACTAGACTTTATGGGTTATAGATCTTGGTGAGATTACCACAGGTATGGAGGCGTTCCTTGTAGGTCTAGTCTCTATGTAGTCAAACTAGGTACAACCCAGAGCCTGGAGAAAATAACATGAGATTGATTTACATGCTAAAATAACAATCTATCAATTGACACAGTTACTCTCATACAGATGTAAAAAAATATATAACTGTTTAGAAACCAGAATGTTTATGTTGGAAGAGCCCACTCTCTTCCCAGTAGGCAACCTTACTTGGGAAAACAAATCAATAACCCAAAGATGTTTTGGTAGATAGAGGCTCCAGGAAAGGGAATTATATGGCTTCCTGGGATATTTTCCACATCAGGTTGTGATGCTCTTGTTGGTCACTGCTCTCCTGGGGATAATCTACCTGGCAGGTTGGCATACTGGGCACACCGCCCTCTCTCCCTGTCCAGTGCTGGAAACACACGAACAATTCTTCTGTTCCCAAGCTATCTTTATTGACTTCAAGACAACTATTAAGATCAGAACTGTTGTCAACTTTTAGTTTAAGGGTTTTTACTGAGTTAAACCTGCTCAGATTTCTAAGGAAAGTTAATCTAGAGCTGGCTGGGACCTTCAGTGCTCTTGGTTTGATTTGGCTTCGTTAGGTCTCAAACTTGAAGTACAACCTTTTCATTGTACAGACAAGGTCCACAGACTTTAAGTGTTTTACCAAAAGTCACGTAGCTAATAAACAAACAGAAAAGTCAGGATTTGAACTAGTTTCATAACAAGATAATACTTATTTTATATCAGTTCCATTTTAAATGAGTTGCTACCATTCAGCTCTGTCTGAACCTTCATAAGCCCATTTGTAGTTTTCTTGATAAAGATTCTGGAGTGTTTGCCATTTACTTCTTCGGCTCAGCTGACAGATAGGAAAACTGAGGCCAAAAAGGGCCAAGTGACTTACCCAAGGTCACATAGCTGGTAAGTGTCTGAGATTCCATTGGAACTCACATCTTTCTGACTCCGGGCCTGGCACTCTGTCCACTGTACTGCCGCCTAGCTGCCTATAAAACATCCTATATGATTAATTATGAGTCATAAAAGTTGTCCCTTACATTTTCTGGTTTTCCTTTTAGCCACTGCCTCAGTTTATCTCTTGTCCTAGGTCTTATTTTTCAGCCTTAATTCAGTTCCTGCCTCTAAGTGCATCTCCCAAAAAGCACCTTTCCCCTTGCAGAATCTTAGATCTGGACAAAACCTCCAAGGCCATCTAGTCTATCCCACACCTGACCAAGAATCCTCTCTATATCCCTCCTAACAAGAGACCAACAAAATCATGAATTAAAAGAACACATGTACCATGGACAAATGTGGAAAGAGAATTAAATAAATTTAGAATATTAAGCCTTCTTCCAGTTTAATCAGCTTAGCCATTTATTGGGTAACTGAAGTCAGGAGCTTCACTAAAAGCCTTTGTTAATAATAGCTGGCATTGATGGTACTTAAAGGTTTGCAAAATGCTTTATAAATGTTATGTCATTTCACTGGATTCTTACAACAGCCCTGATAGGTGGGTCTCTTTTTACATATGAGGTGGGTCCCAGAGACAGTAAGTGACACGCATCTCATCTCTTAGCACTTTGCCTGGCACATAGTAGGCAACTTAACAGATGATTAGTGAGTGTCTGAGGTAGGATTTAAAGTCAAGTTTTATGTACTCCGAGTCCAAGCCTGTCTAGTGTGTCACCCAGCTGCCTTACTGACACATAAGTGAGAAGTTTTAAGAAGCATATTAAAAAGTTTTCATATTTCTTAACCAACACTTAAAATGATTCTTCTCTCTAGAATTATAGGACACAGCAGCATAGTACACAGGCATAGCCATGGTGATAGCTCCCTGATCAAGATCACTTCACAATAAAATCAATGATATTATAATAAAAATATTAATACTTAAGTAAAACTACTCCAACTTTGCAAATCATAACAACAATCACCCGTTCATAACTTAATTCCTATGAACTAACTAACCCCAATAATATTATTTCAGCTAATATTTGATATTTGTGGAAAAAATTAACAGCATCAAGAGGGAGATACTTTTATATAATTTCACCTTTCCAAGAGACCCTTTGTCTGAAGCTTTGAATCTATTGCTTCTTATGGAGAAGGTCATGCTATAATGACATAGAATGTAATAATAAATCCTCAAGAATTTGGTAAGCATCTGTCATACACCAGGTCCTTAGCTAAGCCTTGAGGATACCGATACCAAAGGGAGAATGTTCTTGTCTTGCAGGAGTTCATATTCTGTGGGATAAGAACACTGTATGTGATGTGTCAGGCTCTACATAGAGATGGTCATATTACACATGCTATGATTGGAGTCATCCCTAGAGTCTTTTCTTAGCAGCATCACAGAACCTCATGGATGTTCAGTACTAGTGTAGTTCCCAAGGACTGAGAAAAGTTTAACTTGAAGCTCATATGTTTATTAGAAAAAAAAAATAGAACTCTGAAAACCAGTATTATTCAGTCTATGACTCAGAGGTAGGATTTGAACCCAGGCTTCAAGGTCAGATCCATCCACTATATCAAACGGTCTCCCTATGACATAAATCATAATTTATGACTTCATTGATTACTTGTTAGCAGCATTTTGAGGGGTTTCTGGGTCAACTATAGTTATAGTTTTGGTAGTGTCTGTCAGACTTTATGGGTTATAGATCTGAGTGAGATTATCACAGGTCTAGTCCAACCATTTAAAAATACATTTTACAGATGAGACTTAGGGAGTTCATGTGATTGGGCATGGTCACATATTGTCATCATTTAGTGCCCTTCTACACCAGAACAGTAAACTTGGTAGATCGGAGCAAATCAAAGTAGAAATATGGTCATGCTCTTCAGCTGTTTCAGTCATGTCTGACTCTGTGACACCATTTGGGGGTTTTCTTAGCATGGAAACTGGAGTGGTTCACCATTTCCTTCTCCAGATCATTTTACAGATGAGGAACTGAGGCAAGCGGGGTTAAGTGACTTGTCCAGGGTCACACAGCTAGAAGGTGTCTGAGACCAGATTTGAACATAGTAAGAGGAGTCTTCCTGATCCCAGACCTGGTACTTTATCCACTTCACCACCTAACTGCCCTAGAAATATGGTGTATCCCTGTATATCAAGGACCATTTGTTCTCCATCTTTTAAGGGGAGAATAGCCTCCTACCTTCCTTTACCCAGGCTCTGCCCAAAAGTTCATCCTGTACTTTGCTCTGCTGATTTCAGAGGAGGAAGAAAAACCTCCTTTGTTAGTGATGTTGGTGACCCAGGTGTACCATCATGCCAGCATCACAGCTAAGAAAGTGCTTTCCAAATACTTACAGTCTCATTTTACACTCACAACTACCCTGGGAGGTAGGATTTTATAGATGGGAAAACTGAGACTAAGAAGTTTAGTGACTTGGTCACTATTATACAGCTAATAAGTGAGGCACTTCCTGACTCTAAGTCTGGCACTTTGTTCATTATGTCCCCTATTTGCCTCACATGGTTAGCACATAGCATAGAGAGCTGGGTGGGGTAGCTAGGTGGCATGGTAGATAGAACACTGAGATTGGAATCAGGAAGATTCATCTTTCCAGCCCTGGAGTCAGGAGGACCTGAGTTCAAATCCAGCCTCAGGCACCAGCTGTGTGACCCTGGGCATGTCACTTAACCCTGTTTGCTTCCATTTTCTGATCTGTAACAAGAACTAGAGAAGGAAATGGCAAACCGCTCCAGTATCTTTGCCAAGAAAACCCCAAATGGAGTCATGAAGAGCTGGACGTGATTCAAAGGATTCAACAGTAACAAATAATAGGATTTCTTTCCTTCACGGGGCAGAGCAAACTCCCATCATGTTCAACCACTAAAGTACTTAGTGGATACTCCTATTGTCCTTTCTCCCCTCAGCTCCCAAACCCAGACACAGGCAAGTCATTGCCAAACAAAGCTGTCCTCTAGGGTAATCTGGTTCTGGTGATGACTTCTGAATTACCAGGAGGAAAGCCAAGGGTCTGTTCTCCCAGTCCCACAATGATCCTTGGGATCTGGGTTTACACTCAACAACAAAGTCACCAAGACAGGGGCTGTAGGGAGTAGGGACGGTTTGATCTCAATCCTTATGTTCTCCTTACAAGATTGACTTCCTCCTGTTTCTTTACAGAAAACAGGCCAATTATGAAAAGTCTGACCTTGCCTGCCCTTTCCCTGCCGATGAAACTGGTGAGCCTTGAAGAAGCTCAGGCACGGAGTCTGGCTACTAACCACCCTGCACGCAAGGAGAGGAGGGAGAATAGCTTGCCTGAGATCGTCCCTTCCACAGGAGCCCTCTTCCACACCGTCCTTGAGTTACCGGACAACAAGTAAGTTTGTATTTCTTAATCCTAAGAAGTTTAAACATACTTTAATGCTGGAAGATTTTAGGAGCAGGCTGGAGAAGCCAGGAATGGCTTTCCCACTTCTCTGCCAGGTGAGAAGGCAATTAAACATGGATGTAGTGAACATCTATTTTGACTGACCAATAGCTAAGCCCTATGCTAGATGCTGAGCATAGAAGTAGGAGGAATGAAACAATTCCTACATATAAGGCTCTTGTTATATTCCAATGGGGGAGGTATCAAGTAAATATATAAGTATATACAAGCATAAAAAGAAGATAATAAATACAAATAAACATAAATGCAGTCAAGTACAAGATAGTTTGGAGGGAGGGCACTAGTATTTGGGTTTATTAAGAAAGGCTTCACAGGGGAAATGGTATTAAAGTCAAGTCTTAAGGAAGAAGAACCTCCATGAGGGAAAGGTAAGGAGGAAACGCATCACAGACATGGGGATGACCAGTGCAAAGTTCAGAATCGGGAGAGGGAATGTTGGGTGTGAGTTACAGAGAGAAGACCAGTTTGATTGAATCACACAGTAGAAGGAAGACCATCCATGAAGACCAGGAAGATAAATTGGGGCCAGCTTTGGAATGGCTTTAAAAGCTCAATAGAGAGGTTTATATTTTATCTGAGAAGCAACAGGAAGGGAGAGAAAGAGCAAGCAAAGTCAGATTATATTATCACTATACCTTTATATTTTTTTGAGAGGCAAAAGGAAGCCCTTGGACTTGACTAAGTAGGAGAGTCCCATTCTTAGATCCGTGTTTGAGGAAAATCACTTTGTGTGTAGGATGGAGTCCAGTTGGGGGGGAAATTTGAGGCAGGGAGACCAATTAGGAGTCTGTTGCACTAATCTAGACCAGTCAGTCAATCAATTAGCATTTATTAAAGTAAGGGAAAGGATCAAGGGCAAAAAAATGTCATATTTTCTCCCAAGACAGACAAGGCAAGAGAAGAAGAAATGATTTCCATTCTGGTACCAACCTCATCACTCCCTGCAGTTCTGGGAGAATTCTTCTGTCCTGGGAATTGTTTGATTTCTACAGAGTAGATAACTTTTCTGTGTAGCTCTGTTTTTTTCCCAGCCTATTGCTACACCTGGGGTGCATTACTGCCATAGTTATACAGCTGGGTGAATTATACTCATACTCTGCCGGCTTGAAAGATACTAGACCAGACCTATGGCACCAAGGATGCTGTCTTTTGCTTCTCTGCCTCCCTCTGTTGGTCATTTTGCTGGTTGTTTTTAGACATACTATCTTTGTAATGTGTAAGTCCCATGTAAATGACTTGAAATCTTTAAAACAAGGACTTTGTGCAGAAATAGACATATATTGTCAGGATCAGTTCCTACTTTGGCTGAATTCCCGAGGTTCTCCAAATGAGTACAGGGCTCGGACTCTGCTCCCCCAATGGTTTACTGATTTACTGCACTTTCTCTGCTGTTATACCCTGCTCCTCCCTCTCTCTGGAAGAAATAAAAATGAAGGTTAAAAATCAAACTCTATATATGGTGCTGATTGTCCATCCCCTACATTTGCAATAGCTACAGACCAGTGGAAAGCAGAAATGGGCAGTGTTTTCTTATCCAAAACCTGCTTTCAATTGAGATTTGCAGCCAATTTAAAGCATGTCTCCCCAGCCTGTGAAGTTGCCAAGGGTCTTTCTCTTCCTTATTAATGTCATAGCAATGAGGGCTGTGAGGGCATGTGCAGAGCCCAGAAAGTCTAGTTATTATTGCTTGGAGACCCTTACAAGGTTCTCCCCTTATTTTCCATGGATCAGAGCTCTTTGGGGAGCTTCTCAACCATCTCTGTTTAATGTCTTTGGCACATGAACTGTCATCACTGCCATGTCCCCACAAGAACTTTGGATTCCTCTGCTAGAACTGCCCGGGGCTCTGTTTGGAGGGCTTCTCTTGCCCAAATCCAGGGTTCCGCTTCACTTCCTTGTCATTCCACTTTATACTTTCTTCATTTGTTCCATCATCCTCATGTATTCCCCACTAGCACCTTGGACTCTTGGAATCTGAAACCCACTCCCCACATCAGAGCTATAGTAGATATGGCACAGGGCCTAGAGTCAGAAAGACTTGAGTTCAAATTTGACCTCCACTTATTAGCCACATGACTCTGGGCAAGTCACTTAACCTCTCTGTCTGCCTATTTCCTCAACCATAAAATGGGGACAATAGCACTTTCATCTCAGGATTGCTATGAGAATGAGAATCAATCATTTTTCCAATATTGTGATTTTACACATAATAAATACATTTACATGTTACAAATCAGATTTGTAAATGATTATTCCTTTTCTTCCCTACTATACTCTTCCATGTAAACTTGAACCTCGGTTTGTCTATTGATTGGCAGCCACGTTCCTAGTTCAGGATTCCATCATCTCTCACCTGGATTATTTCATTAAACTGTCATCACCCACCCCTATGCCCATGAATTTTGCTTTGTTGCTGTTGTTGTTTCTAAACATTCTGTTTATAACTTTTGGATGAACAGATAGAAACATTATAAATAAGCACTTAATACATACCAGTTATCTTTCCAACTTACCCCATTAGAATGTAAGCTCCTCGAGGGCAGAGACTGTCTTTTTATCTTCAGCACTTATCAGAGTGTCTAGCATATAGTAATGAAATAGTGCAAGAGAAAGATGATCAATCCTGAACCAGGGTGGTAGCAAATCAAACATTTATTTATTAAGTGGTTACAATGTGATAGGCACTCTGCCACAGACACAGTGATAAAAAGGAAATAATCCTTGCCCTCAAGGAGCTTACACACTCTTGGACTGTGTTGAGGTTTTGTACACATAGTAGCCAGCCCTTTCCCCTTTGGGTAACATTTGAATTTTTTGTTTATAGATTTTATTTTTCTATCACCTTCATTTTTTAATATTTGCAGCTTTCCCCATTTATACAGAAATGGAATGGAGATTTTCTTTTTCTCATCTGTCTCTTCTTTGGAAACAAGTTTATATGCACCATTATTTAGTACTTAGAAATAAATTATATTGATACCTCTTTATATCACCTACATGTCCTGTCATCTCTCTCTTTCCTTCCTAGAGAACTATCCTTTACAAATTAAATTAAATTTTAAAAGGAAGAAAAAAATTTAAATTCACAAAATTAACCAACATTGCAAAGAAATGTTACATTCCATGCAGCATGTATATATAAAACAGTGACATTATGTGTATACCCTTGGTTCCCCACTTTTGGAGCACATCTCCTATCAATAGTACAATATCTATAAAATCAGACTGCCCCTTAGGAATAGTAGAAGTGATTCTTCTCCTTTGCCTATTCGAATCTGTGCTGGGACATTAATTACATGGTACTCTTTGTCCAAAGGGAAACATTGTGCTGAACTTGTCTTTTCCAGAAAGTAAGTTCCTAAATGTCATGTTCATCTGTTGCTAAGGAAACATCATGATTAAGAATGTAATTGCAAAGCTCTTTGTATCACGGGAAAGTGCCATCAAAATTTGTTACCATTGTTCCATTATCTTCAGCTGTGTCCAACTGTTTGTGACCCCATTTGGGGTTTTCTTAGCAGAGATATTAGAGTGATTTGCCATTTCCTTCTCCAGCTCATTTTACAGATGAGGAAACTGAGGCAGAGTTAAATTATTTGCCCAGGGCGACGTAGTGTCTGCAGTGAGATTTAAACTCTGGAAGATGAGTCTTTCTGATCTCAAGTCCAGTGCTCTATCCACTGCACCACCCAGCTGCCCACCATCTAAATAGTAAACAATAAAAATAATTATTGTTAATTTTTTTTTTTAGAAGGAAACTCTCTAGTAAATCTAAGAAGTGGAAGTCAATATTTAACCTGGGACGTTCTGGCTCAGATTCAAAATCAAAGCTGAACCGTAATGGGAGTGTATTTGTGAGAGGACAGAGGCTTTCTGGTAAGCATTTTGTTTTATGGTCTATTTTTCCCAGCTCAGCTCCTTCCCTTCTTTGGTTTGGGCATGCAGAACTCTCCAACCCTGAAAGATAAACTTGTATGTCAATCAAGATGATTGATTATATAAGCATGTTGAATTTTGTCTCTTTTATCTTCAATTGTTAGAAAAACATTTTATTTAAAGTTTTGAGTTCTAAATTCTATCCTTCCTTCCCTTCCTTTCCCCCTCCCTGAGACAGTAAGCAATCAGATGTAGGTTATACACGTGCAATTATGTAAAACATTTTTATATTAGTCATTTTGTACAAAAATATTTTAATAAAAGAAAAAAATGAAAGAAAGTGAAAAATAGCATGCTTCAGTCTGTATTCAAACATTATCAGTTCTTTCTCTTAGGCTTCATCATTAGTTCTTTGGGCTTGTCTTGGATCATTGTATTACTGAGAAGAGCTAAGTTATTCAGAGTTCTTCATCAAACAATATTGCTGTTATTGTGTACAATGTTCTCTTTCCCTTCATTATGCATCAGTTCATATAAGTCTTTCCAAATTTTCCTGAGATCTTCCTGCTTGTCATTTTCCATAGCACAATAAAGTTCTATTACAATTGTATACCACAACTTGTTTAGTCACCCCACAATTGAAAGGTATCCCTTGAATTTCCAATTCTTAACCACCACAAAAAGAGCTACTATAAATATTTTTGTAAAAATAGGTCCTGTTCCCTTTTTCTGGGTTATAGACCTAGTGATGGTATTGCTAGATCAAAGGGTATGCACAGTTTTATAGCTCTTTGAGCATAGTTCCAAATTGCTTTCCAGAATGGTTGAATAAGTTCACAATTCCACCAACAATGCACTAGTGTTTCAGTTTTCCCACATCCCCATCAATATCCAACATTTTCGTTTCTTGTCATATTAGCCAATCTGATAGATTTGAAGTAGTGAGGTATGAGTTGTTTTAGTTTGCATTTCTCTAATCTATAGTGAGTTAGAGCATTGTTTCATATGACTACAGATGGCTTTGATTTCTTTATGTGAAAACTGCCTGTTCATATCCTTTGACCATCTATCAATTAGGGAATGACTTGTATTTTTATAAATTTGACTCAGTTCTCTATATATTTGACAAATGAGCCCTTTATCAGAGATACTTGTTGAAATATTTTTTCCCAGTTTTTAGCTTTTCATATAATTTTGGTTGCATTGGATTTGTTTGTGCAAATTTTTTTAATTTTATATAATCAAAATGATATGTTTTATCCTTTATAATGCTCTCTGTATCTTCTTTGGTCCTAAATTCTTCCCTTATCCATAAATCTGACAGATAAACTATTCTGTGCTCTCTTAATTTGTTTAAGATATCACCCTTTATGTGTAAATCATATACCCATTTTGACCTGATCTTGGTATATATACAGTGTGAGATGTTGATTTGTATCTAGTTTCTGCCATACTGTTTTCTGGTTTTCTCAGCAGCTTTTTTTTTTTTCCAAATAATGGATTTATGTTCCAAAAGTTTGTAGTTTTGGTTTATCATATACTAGATTACTGTGGTCATTTATTCTAATGTAATTTGTACTTAATTTATTCCACTGATTTACCACTCTATTTCTTAATCAGTACCAGATTGTTTTGATAATTATCACTTTATAATACAGTTTGAGGTCTGGTACAGCTAGACCACCTTTCCTTCTTTCACAGTTTTTT
>CM053596.1:252846319-252865801 GCA_028646575.1 Pseudocheirus occidentalis
CCACCAACAAACAAAGTCCCATCCTGTTCATATCTGCAGTCAGCCACTCAGGAACCAAATCCAAGGTCTGTCTTGTCTCTGAAATTCTCCTGCTTATAAAAACTGGCCTTCTCCCAAGTCAACATGGTTCAGGGGAGTGTCTCAGCCAATAGCATTCTTCCAAGTCACAGGGAAATTCACACCTTCTCACCAATGGACAAAGTTCCTGGAATTCACACCTTATCACCAATGGACAGAGTTCTATACCTAACACTAGATTACTAGGATCTACTTAACATCTGATCAAACAAATTAATTACCATTACAGTTTCCTCATCTGTAAAATGAACTAGAGAAGGAAATGGCAAACTACTCCAGGACCTTTGCCAAGAAAATCCCAAGTGGGGTCACAAAGAGTCTGAAATGACTAAACAACAACACATTAAGACACTAATACTTGTGAAAATTATCATGCCAGTTACCTTTCCTTTTGTCTGAAAGGTACTATAGTCCACTTGAGACTTGGGAGAGGGGAGAGAAGAGATTGATAGGGTTAGAAGAGAGGTCCCATGGAAGACAAACTTCACTTGACACAGTTTTGCCTAGGGACAGACCTGCGTAGCGCAGAGACGAGATTTGGGTTGTCATTCTTCCCAAGCACCCAGAATCATACAAGAGAAATATGGCTCTTCCCTATAGCTCCCACATTATATTCCTTTCTCATGGGTGGCCAAAAGTGACCACATCCCCTAGCTGCTATTAGACTGCTGGGTCAGTCAGAATTCAGCAAGAGAATGTACTCCTGCTTTAACCCAGCCATCTTTTCAGGACCCTCAATTAGGTTCATACAAATGTAGTGGGTCCCTGGGAATAGCTTAGTACAGTACAGAGGCACTGGCTCTTGAGTCAGAGGACTTGAGTCAAACCCCGCCACTGACCCTTACTCTAAGTCACCTTGGACAAGTCACTTCAGTTTCCCATCTGTAAAGTGGAAAGGGTTGGGGTGCAGATTGAATGGCCTCTGAGGTATCTCTGAGGTATCTAGAGCTATCCAGTTCTGAGAGATGGCCTACCAACACTTGTAGAAATTTGTTCTCCTGATTCCAGAAGGCAGATAAGGATGAAGCCTGCTATTTAACCTCCTGACAGAGAGGTGACGAACTCAAGGTGTGTGTATGTGTGTGTACATGTGTGTATACACATACACATGTGTGGATATAGCCAATGCATAAGTTTTCTTGACTATACATATTTATTAGTTTTTAATTCAATTTTCTTTTCAATTCCAAATTCTCTCCCTCCCTCTTCCCCTTTCCTGCCATTGAAAAAGCAAGAAAAACAACCCATTCTCAATATATATAGTTATATAAAACAAATTCCCCTATTTTCCACATCCAGAAAAGTTATGAATATTTATTATAAGGGCTTTGTTTTTCTTTTTTTCAATGAGGGAAAGGTGTGGGAGAGATAAAAATAGATTTTTGTTTATTGAAATTTTTTAAATTTAATTTTAAAAGAAAAAAAAGTATTCTCCTAACCCCCTTCCTCTATTCTCCAAAATATGTTTGTATGTGTGCACACATGCATGCGCGCACACATGCACACACACGCACATGCACACACATAATACCAACCTGTCTCTTGTAGGCTTACAGAAAAGCATCTGCAAGACTGATCAAAGTGAGCAAGTAAACAAAAAGCTCTAATTCAGAAGAAATAAGCCCAACTTTTATGGCAATTCCACATTCTCCGATTAGCCAGCATGTGTGTCTGGTGTCCAGTTTACCTCCTTTGTAGGAGTGTGATGGCGCCAACTCATAACTGAAGTTAATTGTTGAGGTTTCAGTGTTAGCCTTTACACCTCAGAAATCAGCAAATTCTATAAATTAGGGCTTAATTTATTGTTTTGTTTTAGGCCTAAGAAGGTGATGAAGAAAATGTTAATTATTCAGACTAAGCTCAAAAGTGTCAAGCTTACATTTTTTTCAGAGAGCCAGTTGTTAAACATTTGCCAGCAACCTGCTGATCCTTCCTCTCTGAGACAGGGAGTTACTAGCTAACCTTGATGCCAATTCTCTATAGTTCTGACTTCTGAAAGTCAGAAAGGGGTTTCCCCCAAATTATTCTGGATTAGTGCAGTGTTAGTGTGTTATAAAATTCCTTCTGGGAACCCTACACTGTGTTGTACTTGGGGACTGGGAGTCATGCCACGACTGGTTTCTCTGCCTCCTTTTATGTAAACAAAAGAGTCAGTCAGTGAGGGAGTTTTCTGCCTACCCCTACAATGGGTTAGCCCCTTGGCTCTTTTTCTGGGCAATGGGAAAACGTAAGCAGTCAGCTAGAAAGCTGCTGAGCGTTGTGGTGCAGTGTAAAGAACATTGTGTAGGGCATCAGAAAACATGACTTTAAATTTTGGCTTAGCTGTTAGTCATCTGTGTGACCTTGGGTTAGTCACTTAATCCCTATGGGTCACATATTCCTCATTTGTAAAACAAAATAATTGTGCTCCATCTTCTGTAAGGTGCTTCCCAGCTCTAAATCTATGATCCCATGGTCTATTAAATACAGTGTTTGGATTAAATGACTCTAAACACCTAATGCAAAAAGAAGAATCAGATCCATTAGAGCCTAGCAAAAGGCCTCATATATAATATAGTCAATCAATATTTTAATAAGTATACACAGTTTTAAAAAAAACAATTAGTTCTAAAGACATGTGTCTTTAGGTAACACATAATAACTTTTGTACTTTGCTCCTTTTTTCAGTATTTTATTCTGATGTTTATAGTATATGCTTTTGAAATGGCATCCAGTATCACAGCTGCTGTGCAAAGAGACTTTGTAAGTATGGTCTCCATTGGAGGAGTCTGGGGGGATAATCTTTCGTGATGGTTCTGATACAATCTGGGTTTGACACACAATTCTCTATTTCCATTCCCTCTCAGCCATAATCAGGAAGAAGGCAAACAGGGATTTTCCCCAGGATGCTGACATCCAAGGGGCACCCTTTCTCCCAAAGGCAATCCTCTGACTCATAGTAAAGTTACTCCCTTTGGCCAGCCCCGAGCTGCTATCTCCAAGTGTCCCATTACCACTGCACTCCTCTTCCCCATGACAGCAGCCCTTACCTGCAACCTCTCCTTCTGTCCTCTTGTTGGAGCTTAAGGGGTTAAAGATCATTATCTATTCCCAGGGAGACTTTCTGGGGCATGGGCCCTGCCTCCTCCTCCCAGCATGACTATATTCAATTGGGGTGGATTATCTGTTATTGCTCCCACCACTCCCTGAGTTTACCACTCAATTCAGTTTGCCCCGATAATATATTTGCTAGTTATGATTCTAATTTCTCTTCTGCCTTCTTCCCTCTCCTTTCTCAGCCTAAACAAATTTAAAATTATCCTCTGTTTTGACTTACTTGTAGTACTCCCCTACTGGTCCTGTCATCCAAAAGCAGATTCATAGGCAATCTCTACCTGAACTTACTGAATACAGTTTTGTTCCCCACTATGATAGAGAACCTCTTAGCTTAAATGTATTTCAGTACTTCTAAGGTCCCAGCCTGGAAACTGTCAGGCTAATCCTATTGTATCTTTTCTCCTGATAGTTCACTACCAACCTCTTCCTGAGACAGATGCTGGAAAGGTACCAAAACAAAAGTCAGTCCAATAATGATGACATATGGAAAAATAAAGGAGTAACCCAAACCTGGGACCGCCTCATGCTCCAGGTAAGAATATGATAGCCTATAGCTAAGGCCCTTCCATGTGTGAACAGGTCACTAGAGGGGCTGTGACTGACAGGCATAGAGGACAGCTTTTTCTCACAATGAAACTGTCAGAGAGCTTTTGAACGTGGCCAGTGAGAAAATCTGTTTTGATTGGCTATGTATTTTTGTTACAAAGGTTTGTTTTTCCTTTTTTTAAATTGGGATGGTAAATTGAGAAAGCAGCAGTGCCTCCAACCAAGAAAAGAAAAAGGGGATCATTGGAACATTTTTTTAAATGGACAGAAGAGAACGGAAGGAAACTCCGACAAGCAGGATAGCTTTGAAAGTTGCACGCCAATTTTCTTATATTCTTAAAAGGAAAAAAATATATAATCTGTACTTTAAAAAAATTCATAGCTTTATGTGCACTCTTCTTTCTATTTCCTGTATAGTAATTTTATTTGGTGATTTTTCAGAATTAAAAAAATATTTAAAAGAACATTTTAAAACAGCTCAACTTATTTATACATTTAAAGGTGGTACCTGACTATAGAAAGCCTTTGGACTAACATCATTTTCAAGTTTAACTAGAGACATTGAACTTTAAATTTTCTTAAAAGATGAAACTGTGATGAGGAAGCCTGTCGATATGAGGAAGCCAAATGAAAAAGCATTTTTAAAGCTCTTACTGTGTGCCAGATAACTGTAGTAAATGCTAGGGATACATATACAAGTTAGCAAGATGGCATCCATCTGCAAGAAATTTACATTCTAACAGGGTACATTCTGGTCAGGGTAGGGTGGGATACTCGAAGAGAATTGGTCTGGAAATGATCTGGTTCTGGGTACGATAAGGTCCATTAATTAATTAATGATAAGTTCATTATCAGAGCCCAGGGTGGCAGGAACAGAATACAACTTCTGGTGGGATGATAGTGGCTAGAGTGGAGTGAGTATGGTTTTTAAATGACTGGGCAGAATGTGGTGATCTCGGTTCTAGGCCAAATAAAGTTGAGGTTCATGTATCAGAACCCCAGTGTCTGGGACAGAGATCTATAAATCTTGGTGTCGTTTACTGAGATGATAGTTGTGTAAGGTTTGTTTGAGTGACCATGGCCTAGAATATGTCAACATGTTACATGACAAAAATTCACATACTTCCATTTACATTACAAAGAAACAGATTTTTCCAAAGTCCTTGCATTCTGGAAAATATGTAAACACCGGACTTCTGTGTCCCCCTTTTTATCTGGTATACTTATCAAGGACTTCCTGGCTCTGCCATTATTAAGATGCTTGGTATTTGCTGAATTGAGTTAAATTACCGTTATGATGTGGTCATCAGAAAGAGATTTCTTAGTTGATTCTTCACTTTCATTGGCTGGACCTGGAATCAGTGGGGAAGATGGGAGGCTCAAGTAACACAGACTGATCATCACCAGGACTTCACTTTAGCTCCTTGCCCTATCCCCGACTTCCCACTTGTCTTCCACTTCCCTCGGAGTTGCACAAGTTTTAGTTGTTCAGTCAGATCTCAGTATTCTGAGAGTAGTATGAACAATTTAAATCTACAGACTGTACCCATCAAAAATCCTTGGAACTACCTGACCCATTGAAGATGGGAACCATTACAGTTATCTCTCTTAGGGGGAAAAAAAAGCAAATACACTAGACAGACTATTTAATTTGTGCACAGAAATCAGGACAAAACATTTTTTATAGACCCCAAATCCTTGCTTGAAGGATTTTTCACCCATGAGTATATTATGTACCAGACAGGGTCACCTTCTGGTTAAGTATGACATTGCAACCCCCTTCTAACAGGTGTCATAAATACTGTTCCTAGACAGAGGGAGAACGGAAAAGGGAAGCTAAGATACTAGAACCACAAGGATTTATTCAGAGGATCCCAAAACATAAAAGAATTTTATATACCTTGTAAGTGATGAGCCCCATCTTATTAAGGCTTAAGCCTTGGACCTTCCTCAAGATTTTCACCTCAACACAATCAAATAGATATAAACAATGCATTTATACTTATATACAAATATATATAAATATGCATATAGACAGTCACATACACATAATATTATGTACATAAGTGTATATGTATTTCCATGTTAATATATCACCAATTTTATTATGAAAGTCAGCGGGAAAAGGATTTGCTTGATAGAAACTTGCCTTTGACTTATATGTGCGTTTGAAAATATTTATCCCATAAATTGAGTAGCATCTATAATTTCAGCTCTTCTCACCAAATATTTTAATGGAACTGGTAAAAGGGAGGAAATTGGTGTTTTAGGTATTTTGCTTCCTTTTCCCTGCAGATGGCCACTGTTTGGCTGAGCTACTGAACAAAAGTGAATTTTCTGAAAAGCAAGAGGAGTATAAAAGCCTTTGAAAACTCCACAAGTGGGATCATCAGAGCCTTGCCAGTACAGTTGGCTATAATTTTCTTTAAAAAAAATTTAATATCCTTCTGGGACCCGCTTGTCTTTTGTTTCAGCCATATTTGTACTAGATATTAATCTTCAGGGGAAAAAATATTCCAAAGTTTCAGTTACACTGAAAGCAGTAAAGTCCAGAACAAAAATAACTAAAAATAGCTCAACTTATTTCCACTTTTAAACCTCTAAATTTAGTTGAATTGTCTCTTCCCACATTCAAGTACTTGCTGGTACTTCAGTACTCATCAGAAGCAATAAAAACAATCTATCTTTTTTCATTTAAATCAAGATGGATCTATGTTGTTTTTATTTCTTGTTTCCCCATCGTCTAGCTTGGGGCCTGGAACACAGTAGGCACTTAATAAATGCTTGTGGATTAACTGATTATTGTCCCTGATCCCAGAAGCTAGAATATCCTGAGATGCCTTTGGCTGCTCCCTTATCCATCCTGAATTTATCACCACTACTACTAATAATAGTTAATATTCATATGGAACTATAAAGTTCCTAACGTACTTTGCTAAGTTATCTCACCGGACCTTCATAACAACCCTGTGAGCCAAATAATGATGTCCTATTTTATAGACAAGGAAAATGTTTTCTGCTGTTGAAATGTATTGCTGCTGAGCAATCCAACCATTCTTTTGGTCTGACCTTGACCAAAAAAAATGAGATACAGAGCAGCTATGTGATTTTTTCCAGAGTTATACAGCTTAGAAGTGTTTGAGACAGGATTCAATCCCAGTTCTTCTTGACTTTGAGTCAAGGATCTATCCATTATAACTCCTTGTTTCTAAATAATAACTATAACTGTAACAGATATTTTATAACATTATAAATATATACATATATTATCTCCCTTGAGCCTTGCGACAAACCTATGATATATATTACAGGCATAATTATCCCCATTTTACAGCTAAGAAAACTGAGAGCTCAGAGAGGCTTTACCTTGGCTATGTCACATAGTTAGAACTTATCAGAAGCAGGACCCCAAGACTCTAGGACAGTGGTTCTCAACCTTCCTAATGCCGTGACCCTTTAATACAGTTCCTCATGTTATGATGACCCCCAACCATAAAATTATTTTTGTTGCTACTTCATGACTGTAATGTTGCTACTGTTAAGAATCGTAATGTAAATATCTGATATGCGGGATATATTTTCATTGCTACAAATTGAACATACCCCACAGGTTGAGAACTGCTGTCCTAGGGGCTTGTTCATTCCATCCAATAGCTATAGGGCAAATGCCTCTTGGGTGTTCAAGTCTTTCACAAGCTTGCAACAATGTACCTTTCCTCTTTAGTGTAGCCAAGATGGCCTTCTTGCTGCTCCTGGCATACTCCATGCTTTTGTACAACCTTCTCTCTGCCTCTTAGAAGCCCTTGTTTCCTTCAAATCTTAACTAAAATACCGCCTCCTACTTTGGAGAATAAATCTCCCCAAATGCTTTTGCCCCTTCTCCCCCCAAATCACCTCCTATTTTATATATGTTTATATGTGTTTATCTAGTCTATCCTTAATAGAATGTAAACTCCTTGAAAACAGACCTTGTTTCGTTTTGTCTAAAATCTCCCAGCCGGGAAGTCACTAAAAGGGAGCCCAATTCTTCCTGCTCCGGCTCTAGTTTTCTTTCCACTGTATCACCAGCCTGCTAATTCACAAGTTGCCACCTGATTGATTGATGGCATTAAACATGGAAGATGCCAAATCCAAGAGCTTTTTGACTTCCCCAGGATTCTAGGCATGTTGGGGTCAGACCAAACCATGGTTAGATGGCTCAGTAGCAATACATCGCAGCAGAAGAAAAACTGTTCTCTGATCATACACTGTCATTCTAATCTCAGTTGTAATGATGGCTGACATTTCTACCGCTCTTTAAGATATAGAAAGCATTTTACATATAGTATTTCATTTGAGCCTCACAACAACCCTCTGGTGTGAGTACTATTGTTATCCCTTCTTTACAGGTGAAAAGAATGAGATACGAGTGACTTTCCTATGCTCACACAGCTAGCAAATACCTGAGGCAAGATTTGAACTCAGGTCTTTGTGACTCCAAGTCCAGAACTCTATCAGAGCTCTGAGAATTTAATTAAGGCTCAGAGAATTTCAGTGATTTGCTCAGGGACATAGTCTTACATGAAGGATTCTAACCCAGGTCTGTAAGAATACAAGTCCCGTATTCTACCCACTGCACCACTACATGCCTTTCATGGTATAAAAAGGACACATATCTTAGTGTCGGCCTTTCTTTATTACTGGGAAAAATAGCTCCTAGGGAACAATGTGGTGATAGATCATTTTTTAAAATCAACAGTACCTAGAATACTTTAAGGTTTGCAAAGCACTTTACAAATGTCTCATTTTCTCCTCACATCCTCTGGGATGGGAGGGAGGGACAGAAAAAGGAAGGATAGATGGATGGATGGATGGATGGATGGATGGATGGATGGATGGATGTGGGCTCATTCTGCCAGGATGAAAGGATATATATTTTTCATCATCATTAAATCAAAAGTAAATCATGTCTTTTTCCTCTCTTTCCTACATGGAGACTCTAAATAAGTTTTTTTTCACCAGTGAATTCTACCAAACTTTTATTTTTTAATTAACTTTTGTTTATTTTTTGTTTACATCATTCATTTCCACAAGATTTTGAGTTACAAATTTTCTCCCTGTCTTTCCCCTACCTACTCTCCCAAAACAGTCATCCCACTGAATACCCCCTCCCCTAATCTGCTCTCTCCTATGTCCTCCTCCAACACCTCTCTGACTTCCCAGTAGGGCAGGGTGGGTCTCCCTACCCCAGTGCCTGTATATCTTATTTCCTAGTTGCATGTAAATAATAATAATAATAGTTATATATATATACATATATAATAAGTTTTAAGGGTAGAACTTTGAGTGGGTTTAAGCTATGTGGTAATATTTTATCTCTGCTTCCCCTTCAATACCTCATTTGTCCCAATGACTACTTTAGCAGGGATGATGAAAGGAAATACTGACTCTGCTTTCCTTGGACAGGAAAAGTGCTGTGGTGTCAACGGTCCATCAGATTGGCAAAAGTACACGTCAGCCTTCCGTGATGAGAATAATGATGCCGACTACCCCTGGCCCCATCAGTGCTGCGTCATGGACAGTCTCTATAAGCCACTCAATCTCGATGCTTGTAAACTTGGCGTGTCCGGTTATTATCACAGCAAGGTAAGACATCCCCTTTTCTCTAAAGACCTGGTAGAATGATCCACACCCAGGATGATGATGAGGCTCCAGATCTTGCTTTATGATGATTATGGATGTCCGTCTTTATGAAGAGAAGTTTTAGGCAGGAAAATTATTAGTTAACTTTTAAGAATTTGAAAGACCAATGTATGTGACAGTGATATGAGGGATAACTCACACCTAGCTTATGTCCTGCTTTCCACAGAAAACAGATGGTCACTTGGCTAGTTTACCAGCAGATCAGCACAAATGTCATTTTTTCCTGATAGGCTGATCCTGTGCTCAAGCCACCACCATCCAAGTGGTTTCTTCAGAATCAGTCCCCAGTCACTGCCCAGTCATCAGAATCAGTGCCCAGTCACTGAACTGAACTTTCCTGGAGGCTGCAATATCCCATTGCCCACCAGATGGTGCTCAGCCCTCAGACTCTTAGACCATTTCCCTCTTGGAGCAGTCAACCAGTGTTTTTTAAGCAGGGTCATCTCCAGCCATCCTGATCTCTATCTGGCCACTGGACATACGTGGCTCTGGAGGAGAGACTGAGGCAGAGGACTTTGCACAGCCCTCTCTCATTTAAACCCAATTCATTTGCATGTCATGGCATCACCTCCCTGATGTCCTGATCTTGGAGAAAGGGCAAACAACAAACATCAGTGTTTCTAAGCACGCACTGTGTTGTTCTTGCTGTCGGTCCTTAGTTCTCAAAGAAGGCCAATGACATCACAAGGGTGCTGACTTGACGTTGTATTATCTTTGGTAATTGCCTAGGGCATTGAGAGGATAAATGAATGAGGCAGGCGGCTTCCTATGTCAGAGGAGGGAATTTAATCCATACGCTCTGAATTTGGAAGCCAGATCTGTTTCTGCTGCCTATCAATATAAGATATTCTGAATGTAATCTGCCATGCTTTTCAAAATCTCATGGTGATTTAGGTAGGAAATGAGGTTGCTTTTCGATGAGAATTTCTCAGGAAAATTGATGATATAACGGTTCACAAAGTTATTAATGTGCAAACCCATTTAGGGAGAAATAACCCAAAATACATTCAGAAAATGGTGGGTTCTACACTTAGTTGTAACCCAGGTAAGGACCTTCTAGATGCTTCACTGAGAATGTCCGTGCTGTACACTAATGAAGACAACAAATGTTGCTCATCATGAAGAAAAGTATGAGAAACAAAACAGAAACCACTTCCCATCCTTGTGTAAAATAAAGCTTGAAGGGGTGGCTAGGTGGTGCAGTGAATCAGAGCACCGGCCCTGGAGTCAGGAGGACCTGAGTTCAAATCCGGCCTCAGACACTTAACACTTACTAGCCATCTGACCTTGGGCAAATCAATTAACCCCAATTGCTCTGCCCTTCCCCCTCCAAAAAGCAAAAAAAAAAAAAAAGAAAGAAAATTTGAGGTCCCCCCAAAATCAATGAATAAATGCACTGGTGGGCATGAGCAATACATTACAAATAAGGAATTACACAGAAGTTGTGGTGCAAAGAGTATCATCTGAGAAATTTAATGACCCAAACAATAGATGGTCTGGTCATGTAGCAAAAGCAAGGGATAATCAATGGACAGCTCTTGAGCTCCACTGGTGCTCACACAATATAAAATGAATATGAAGAAGGCTCCCTGTGAGTCACATGGGGTCCTTGTGGCAAATCTGTGGGAGTACACAGAGGACACCCTCACTGGATGGGTGAGTGTGATTATGTTCCAATTTGCATCATTGGAGGGAGACCCCACACTGATGAGATTACAGATCTGAACCCTTTATCTTCCAGAAGGCATGAACAAAACAGAAGAGGTCCAGAGAAGTGACACTAAAGGAATGGTGATGAGTAGGAGTAGGAGGCCTGTTGTATGAGAACAGACCAAAAAGTACTTGGAGTTTTTAGCCGTGGTAGAGGAGGTCATTGCCTACTATGTGCCAAACCCTGTGCTAAGCCCTGGTCATGTCCAGTGATCTATAAAGCCAGGAAAGGCCTGGTTAATGGACACATTATTCCCTAAGTCCCCAAATGCAGGGATAATGGGCAGGCACCTTTTGAAACTTGAGTAGAGTGAGTTTAGGACAAATCAAACGGCCACTTCAAACAGTAAGTGATAACTTATGGAGAGATACAGGGGTGTTCAGGAGAACCAGCACCTCGGCAGTGTGAGAGCTGCTGAACCCTTTAAGGGCTATTCATCCATCTTTGGTATCCACCTATCAGCCACCACTCACCTGTGGCTCCAGGAAGCTGTAGCAGCTACACCCTAGTAAACCATGTTGGCAGACGGGCTAAACCAGGTTGAGAGTAACCAAAAGGCCTCAAATACATTAGGTGCTATCTCCCCCAAGCATGTGAAGATTCCCCCGGGAGAATGGGCAGATGAGAACAATTTGTTTCAAAGGCCATGAAGGCGGATGAAATAGGTGCTGCAGAGTGCTTAGTTTGGGCAGCAAAGAAGCTGCCAACGTCATCTGCTGCGTTCTGGCCCTTCACCAGTCATCCTGCCTTTTGTCCTGCCATTGGACTGGGAAGGAGGCCAGGAGGCATAGACAAGGAGAGAGAACATTCTGGGGGTGAAGGGTGATGAAAAAGGCCTGTAATCAGGATGGAGAACATCTTGTGCAAGAAATAGTGAGGAAGCCAGTGTCACTGGCTGTCAAGTGTGCGTGGAAGAGAATGAGCCATAAGAAGACTGGGCAGGTAGCATGGGGCCAAGTTACGGAGGGTTTTAAAAGCCAGACAGAAGATATTATATTTGATCTTGGAAGCAATAATAAAAATAACTAAATAAACTGGAGCTTATTGAATGGGGGAGTGCCATGATCTTACCTAAACTTTAGGAAGATCATCTATCGATGAGTAAAAGACAGTCTGTGGTGTTAAAAGGCTTGAGGCAGGGACATCAGTTAGGAAGCTATTCCAGTGCTCTGGGTGTGAAGTGAAGAGGGGCTGTACCAGGGTGGTAGCAGTGTCAGAGAGGAGAAAGGGATGTGCACGGGAAATAATGCAAAAGTAAGACCGGCAACGTATTGGTTGGTTGTGGAGGGACAGAGAGGGAAGAAAAAATGAGGAATTAAGGGTGAGACCTACGGAGCAGGCTGGGACACTGGGAGTTTGGTGTTGCCCTTGACAGTAATAGGAAGTTGGGGAAAGGGGAAGGTTTGAGGGGAAGGGTGACGAGTTCACTTTCAGACACGCTGAGTTTGAGATCTCTGTGGGACATCCTGTGCAAGATGTTCAATAGGAAGCTGGAGATGCAGTCCTGGAGGTCAGGAGAGAGAAGAGGGCTGGATAAAAAGATCTGAAAATTGGCTGCATGGAAATGGTAGTTTATTAGATCACTAAGCAAAATAACATAAAGAAAAGATAGAAGAGGACCCAGGACAGAGATTTGGGAGATACCTATGCTTAGTAGGAGCAGCCAGGATAAAGATCCAGCTCAGGAGAGCAAGAAGGAGCAGTCAGACAGGTAGGAGGAGAGCCCTTGTTGTGCAGACCTACAGAGAGGTCAAAGGAAAATGGGGCCTGAGAAAAGGCCTTTCAACTTGGCCGAGAAGAGATTGTCCACCCCACAGGTCACTGTGGCCAGCTTTGTTTGCAGTAATGTCCGTGATTCTCTGTGGTAGGTCAGTAAGTCAGTAAACATTTCTTTTTTTTCTTTTCTTTTCTTTTTTTTTGAGGGCATTTGGGGTTAAGTGACTTGCCCAAGGTCACATGGCTAGTAAGTGTTAAGCGTCTGAGGCTGCATTTGAACTCAGGTCCTCCTGACTCCAGGGCCGGTGCTCTATTCACTGTACCACCTAGACACCCCTCAGCAAACAAATGGTAGATTCTTGTCATGCTAACAGCTTGGGCCCCAATTCCAGCCTGTTCTCTGCCCTACCCCATATCCATTGCTAGTGATTATTTCTCCATTATTCACCAGGTCTGCCTAGTATCTCCTCAAGATCAATAATAAATAATTAACACCAATTAACAAGGTTTTTTTTTTTTTGCATTTTGGAAGGGCAATTGGGGTTAAGTGACTTGCCCAAGGTCACACAGCTAGTAAGTGTTAAGTGTCTGGGGCCAGATACCAATTAGCTTTTCCAAAGAAACTGTGCACAAAAGTACAAGCATATTTCTTTCCCCCTTAAAAAAACAAACAAACAACAAAACCAAACAAACAAAAAACAAACCAGGGCACACTCTCTCCTTTACCACCTTAGTCCATGGAGGAGAATAGGCTCAGATTTAAGTGGTTACTACTGACCATTTGGCTCACCAACTTCCCTTCTGGATACAACATTGCTGCTGAATGAGCTCCCTTGCTACAGGATGTGGCATCCGGAATGCCAGGCTGATCTCCTGCTGGACTGGATCCCACAAGTTGCTCCTTGGGGCCCTGTCTCTCACCAGTTCCAGCTATTGGCAAACATGGGTGGGGACTTCCATTGCCGGTCCTCTTCCAGCTCATGTGGATGCAGCCTAGTCCATTCCATATCCAACCTTTATTCACCTAAGAATAAGAAGAATGAAACAAGAAGACAGGAAACCAATGGAACCATGTGTTCTAGGCCACACAGCCAGCTAATCAGTCAATCAGTAAGCATTTATTAAGTGCCTGCTGTGTTTCAGGCAACACAGGAATTCCTGGAGATACAAAAGACCTCACTCCTCACCAGGCATTTAAAACATTCCCCCCTCACTCCTAACTCCCTTCCACCTTACACACCAATTACCAAAAAGAAAAAGAGAGCTCAGTTAGACTTATCGTATGCACACTCACTTTGGGCTAATCAACCAGTAAAAAGGTTTTGTTTCACAGCTCAGCACATGCACAGGAAATGGACCCAGAATACCTATTAAGCTTTGAAATGGTAGGCAGGGCCCTTGGTTGTGCTGGTAACTGTTTAACAGCCAGTTCTCTGGAAAAAAAAATTTACCCACGACACACTTTTTAAATTGAACCTGCATTATTTAACATTTCATCCATCACTTTCTTAAGTCTAGATAATTAATGAAACAAAACAATTAATAGGGCGGCTAGGTGGTGCAGTGAATAGAGCACTGGCCCTGGAGTCAGGAGGACCTGAATTCAAATCCAGCCGTAACACTTACTAGCTGTGTGACCTTGGGCAAGTCACTTAACCCCAATTGCCCTCCAAAAACAAACAAACAAACAAACAAATAAAAAACCAACCAATAAATAAAGACCTGATTTGTGACTTGGTAATTCTGAGGTATAAATACTCCTACTGAAAACTTAAAAATCAGTTCTAAGCTGGTTTGAGCTGGCTCCATCACACCATGATCACTCACATCTAGAAGCAGCCTCACAAACTCACCAGATGGGTTTGCAGCAAGAAGGGCTGTTTGTATATGTTGCCAGAACTGGGCCGTTATTGACCAATCCCCTATTACATATGTAAATACTATAAGTGTCAGAATGACAACATTTTTATTAAATACACTGACTACTAAATAGAGAAGAACTTAAATGTACCATTTTCAAACTGTTCAACAAGAATTATTGTACCCCCACCTCAACAAAGCAGTACTACATAAACTGTGCTGTCTGAACTGATGCAAAGTGAAGTGAGCAGAACCAGAAGAACTTTGTACACTGTAATAGCAATCTTATATAGTGATTAATATTGTATGATGATCGACTGTGAATAATTTTGCCGTTCTCAGCACTACAATGATCCAAGACAATTCTAAAGGACTCATGATGCCATACACTTCTAGATTGAGTCGAAATGCAAATTGAAGCATTCTTTTTCTCGATTTTGTTTGTGGTTTGTTTGGCGGTTTTTTGGTCTGTGTTTTCTTTCACAACATGAATAACATGGAAATGTTTTGCATGATTGCATATGTATAACATATTAAATTGCTCAGTGTCTCAAGGAGGGAACAGGGAGAGAATTTAGAACTCAAAATTTTTAAAAAATGATTTCTAAAAATTGTTTTTACATGTAATTAGGAAAAAATAAAATATACTGAGTTGTCTGATGGCACATGGGTAATAAAGCAAGGTCTGGGAGAGACCTCAGAGACCATCTAGATGAACACTCACATTTTACAGAATAAGGAACCTGAAGCTCATGTAGGTTAAGTGTCTTGTCCAATGTCTTACAAATGTTATGCATTCAAGGTGGGATTTGAACCTCTGCATTCCCACTCTAGAGCTAGTGTGCTTTTTCTACTGTACCGTAATGCCTCAAAGGAAGAATAGCCTTATTATGCCCAATGATGCTGTACTCTATCCCTTATTATCTCTTTCCTTCCACCTCCTGATAGAGGGGCATGATGCGACACTAACTGCTTCCTGGCTCCTTCCCCAGGGTTGTTATGACCTGATCTCTGGACCAATGAATAGACATGCCTGGGGCGTTGCATGGTTTGGATTTGCCATTCTCTGCTGGACTGTAAGTATTTCCTGGTGTGAGTTGTAATGGCAGGAGGGTGACAGAAGCATAAAAGTTGCCGTTAAATCTCTATATTCTAATTTCTAGTCTTAAGAATCCATTCCGAGGTGGCTAGATGGTGCAGTGGATAGAGTACCAGCCCTGGAGTCAGGAGGACCTGAGTTCAAGTGTGGCCTCAGACGCTTAACACAAAAACTAGCTGTGTGACCTTGGGCAAGTCACTTAACCCCAATTGCCCTCCAAAAAAAAAAAAGCAAAAAAAAAAAAAAAAGAAGAATCCATTCCGTGGGGCTGAAGGTTGGTTGGTATCCTTCCTTTGCTCTCTGACAGCTTTACTTTTCCCAAAGGTCCCTTTTTCAAATATCCCTTTTGTAGATGGTGGTTTTATATAAAATGCATAATTAGGAGAGTGAGGAACACAGTGGTGAGAGAACCGTCCTTGTAATGAGCAAATCCTACTTCTGCCATGTACTAGTTATGACCATGAGCTAGTCACTTAACTCTCTGAGCCTCAGTGTCCTCATCTGTAATGAACACAAAACTCAGGACTGGGGGTTAATTTTGAATCTTGTGTCCTTTGATTCCCCTAGGTCCTGGATGACCCCATAAGCAGAGTCAGTATAGCAGCCCACAGTCATTCCTACCTTCCTTTGAGTCTCCCTAATGCTTGGCCACAATCACTTCCTGGAGGTCTGTAGTGGCAACCACACTGGCATACCCAGGATGACCGCTAGCACAGGTCCTTAGATCTGCTTTACTAGGAAAGATAGCTGTTTAAGGGGTCAACATTACACTCACTAGTTCAGGGGAAAAGTCAGCACCCTGAACTTCAGAGAAAATACAAGCAGAGAAAGAAAGACCAACAGACAGGGTTCTGCCTGAATCAACTATACACTTTACACACATCCATGCACTGAGAGAGCCTTTACCTCTGAGCAGCTGGGGAGCACTGAACATATGACCACTCAGAATCTTGACCAGGGAATCACAAGATCCTTCTCATAAGCGAACCCCCAAAGCAAAATACCAACTCAGAGTATATATACACTTCTCAGAGCCAGAGGGCATCACAACCCTCCTGACTCAGTGCCTAATGAGAAATTAGCAAAGGTGTGAAAGCCTTCCTACAAGCAATCCTCCCCGAAGCAAGCTTCCCTTAATGGGCTCCAGTGAGGCCTATTAATGGGCAGGGAAGATTTTAAAACCCATTACAAGGTCTTAGGAAATCCCAGCTACATGAAAAGGACGCTTTGGAAACTGTAAATCACAACTAAAACTTGAATGGGAAAGTGTACAAGCTTTGTAAGCTATATTTTGCAAATGTCAAATATCTTTACTGGTATTTTTTATCACTGTTAAAGAGAGGAAGTGGGACAGTGGATGGAGAGAGGAGTTCAGAGTCAGGGAGATCTGAGTTCAAAGTCTTGCCATCACTGTATACTGACTGTGTCACCCTGGGCCAGTCACTTAACTCCTCAACAACTCAGTGCAACTCTGGCTATAAATTACATGACAGCTGTTGATTTACATTGAAAGAGACTGTTTCCTCCCCTAAAGTTCTGTATGTCAGTAAAACCACAGGTCCAGACCAAATATATGTGTGTATATGTATATATAATTATTATCATAATAAAAAGTAAGAAAGGGAGGCTGTCCTTTAGAGTAACAATTGAAACACCAATGGCAGGAGCCCTAAGTTAGAAACTGATCCACAGTGAAGGTAAAATCCAGTAATTTGGGACTACATTTGTAATCAAAGAAAGGGTGTGTTCCTAAGGGTAGTGATTTAGAAATGAGAATGGGAATAGGAGGGGCTGTCTAATGTATCAGAAGATTCTAGAGTAGGGATATTTGGGCCATTAAATAGGAGTTTATAAATAATAACTCTTCTATACCAATGTCCTACTAGTGTTTTTAGGATAGCAGAGGATGCCTCTTAAATTTGAAGGTTACATCAACCTGAATGTTATACTCTCTTAAGTATGAGAAATACTTCCAATGTAATGACAATGTAATTTTTTTCTAGTTCTGTGTTCTCCTGGGCACCATGTTCTACTGGAGTAGAATTGAATACTGAAAGACAGAGTGACACCATTGTCCTTCCTCCTCCCAAGTCTCTCCAGAGTTGGTGCGTAGACCTATTCGTTGCTCTCCAGATAGCATTCCTTCTGTGTTCCAGAGTGACAGAAGCATTTTCTACTCATCAGACTGCCCAGTCTGATATTGCCAAGGAAGCACACTCTTCACTTCTCTTGACTAGGGTATATTTTCACCGTCTTCTCTTACTGTAATGTTTCCATAGATTACACAGAATAAATATATGATCCAGAAGTGATGAGGATAAGTGTCCCCATTATTAGCTCACCTGCTCATTGTTCTCTTACGGATCTTCAGACATTGAAAAGGCCTCTGACTCCTAACACTCCTGACACTCCTGACTTCAGGCCTAGCCTGTCTTGTTGCACAGCTCACTGTGGCTGCGTGGTGCCTTTCTTAAGAATCAAATCCACCAGAAGGTGGAGGATAGGAGGTGCATGGTCCCATATATAATGAGGGGGTGAAGGAGCAAAGAAGAAGGTATCGAGGAGCGACTGCAATGTACTGTCTCTGGTTCCTCTGTGTCTAACACCTGTGGACCTTGGTTTTGATTTCATTGTTCCCTATAGTCTTTCTTGGGGCAATTACTGACTTTGATTTAGTTAAACACAAAGATAGAAATCATGTGTACTCTGTTTGGTGGCCCCAGTTCTACTCTTGCTTTGAAGCTGTTGGGGTCAATTCCATGGGACTCTATAGGCCTGAAACATGTTGTATGTCTGATAAATATTGATCTTGTATGTTTTCAAGCAAGTGAAGGGGAGGGGAGTATGGAAGCAGAGAAGAGTGGATCTCATCTGTATTTTGTGATGGGCAGCAATTTGTGGGAATTTGGGAGTAGAGGGTGGTCAGAATATCTCTCTTTTGTTTCATTTTCATATATCAGAGGGAGATTCCTAAGGGTTGCAACTGTTTCTATACATTTCTATTAATAAAATTGACTTGAGAAATTTACATTTTTCTTTTCTTTCTAATCATTCATTTATGTAACACATTTAATAAGCACCTGCTTTTTTCAGAGAACTGTGGGATTGAAGTATCATGAATTTAGAGGTGAAAGGGACTTTTTATGGCTTCTAGTCTGATCTCCCTCATTTGGAAGATGAGGAACTTAAGACGCAGGCTAGTTAAATAGCTCCTCAATGGGGCAGCTAGGTGGCACAGTGAATAGAGCACCTGCCTTGAGTCAGGAAGACCTGAGTTCAAATCCAGCATCAGACACTTAACACTTACTGCTGTGTGACCTTGGGCAAGTCACTTAACCTCAATTATCCTACTTTCCCCCCTCAAAAAAGCAAAAATAAAAGAGCGAACTGAACCCAGGTCATGTGGATCAAAATCTACCCATTTTCCCACTACAACAATTAGATAATGGAGGAAAGAGAAAACTTACATGTTTTTGCTGCTACCTTTATGGAACTTGTATTCTATTAAGGGATGACAAAAGCATAGATGAATTTGATAGAAAATATTAATTGCAAAGTGCATTAGAAAGTTCAATTCAGCAAACAATAGATACACTGTGTGCAAAAAAAATGATGCCAGTCACTAGGAATGGGGAATTAGGTGGAGCAGTGGAAAGAGTGCTGGGCCTGGAGTCAGGAGGACCTGAGTTCAAAT